>VYZM01004631.1:3538-16596 GCA_013398915.1 Dromas ardeola | reverse complement strand
ATCTAAGTAAACTTTTTTTGTTTGTTTTGAGATATTCTTTTGAAAAGTGTTTTAGCTTTAATTATTTGAATGTGTTCAAGTCATTATCTTAAGCTTTCTTCAGAGTTGTTATAAAAAAAAAAACTTACAAAAGGGGCCAGCATCAAAGGAACTAGTTCTTTATGACTTTCGGCAATTTATTCCCCAGCTGTAAGAAAGTGACTGAACAGGAATGGCAACAATTTGTTATTCAGATCTGTTGGCATTGAGTAACAGAAATTATTTAGGAACCCAGAAAATCCGGGTTTTTACTTTAAATTTCTGTCTAACTTTTGCAAGTCCATATCTTTTGTCTGGAGTTTTTAATCTGAACATTATTAAGCTTTTAAAATGAAGGAGAATAATAGCAGACTGCGTGCCAGAAAGTGCGGGAGGAAGAAAGGGACACTTTGTCCCCCTAGCAGGGGCACTTGTGTGCTGGAAGCTATAGAAGAAAAAAGGTTTTGAGATGTGAATAATTAAGTAGTTCTAAATGTAGAAAAGGAAAAAGTTAGTGTAAACACTGACCCGGAAACTGAAAAAGTGTTCTGGAAGTTGGCAATAACTATTTGGTGTGGCAGAATTCACTGGCAACACTGAATTAACTTTCAGGAAAGACTTAACGAAATAGAATTAGTAACACACTAAATTCATACACAGGTGCAAGGAAATAAAATTGGGAAGGAAATATTTAAACAACATTTTATCACTGATTTACATTGATCAGCTGCCATCTTTTAGCAAGGAAGACAAATCCTAGGAATCACTGCAAGTAGCTCAAGATACAACACCAGACACTGATAAAATACAGAGCGGAATCTTGTGAGAATAATTAAGAAATTATCAGAGCTTCATGATACCAATCAGTAAGGGAGGAAACTGTCCTTCTGGAAAAGAAGTGCTCTTTGTATCACTTTGATGTAAATAATTAAGGAAAAAAATCCAAATAGATAAACCTGTGCAAGGCTCTCAGAAGGCTTCTTAAGAGAAGCAACTGAAGAAATTCCCAGGAGTAGCAGTAAGGTCCTGCATCTACATCTGTTTTCAATATTGAATCAGAAGATTGTTCAGAATCAGAATTGAATCGGAACAGTTGTTCCTTTATCTGATTTTCAGATTACTGTAAGAATAACATGATTATTCTTTTATAAGAAGTAGTTTGGTGGTGGGGTGTATATATTTTTGACTGTACAGGACACAGAGCCGAGTCAGTCTCCCCAAGATCCTGTAGGACGGCCCATTATGCACCAGTCTGGAATTATGCATGCCACTGGTGAAGCAGTTTACATTGATGACCTTCCTTCTGTGGATGGAGAGCTCTTCCTGGCTGTCGTCACTAGTTCCAGAGCTCATGCTAAGATTGTGTAAGTGTTCAAAGTGTTATTATGAATTGCTGACTGAGATTTTTAGAGCAAACTAATGAGTTATGTGTATATGGAACAGCATGCCTGATACCTACACTGGCTCATGTGCTGGAAGCAATACTGTTGCTCTGGTAGAAGGCTCTGTTTAGATTTAAGTGTCTCGCTCCATATTACTGTACTAATCAGGTTGAACTGTTTCTGGTCCATGAGCCAGCCTAGACCCAGCCTAGGTACGTCCACAAAGGGCTGAGCAGGGCAGTGCAACCAGGCAGTGAAACTCAGCTTTACCAACATAGCTTTGAAATCTCAACTCTATTATGAAAAAAGGGAATTGTTGAAAATGTAGAAAATAGTGTTGCAACATTGCAGCAACAAGGTAGCACATGAGGCCTTAATAGGAGAGGAAGATGGGAAGAGGATTTTGTTCAGAAAGAAAACTGTTTTCACTTTTGTTTTTATACATTCTAGCAGTTTGTTCAATGTTCAGGCACCAAAATGCGCATATCCAAGTTGTCTGCCCAGCATTCAGGTACAAAGACATGTATCCAGGTGGTCTGGTCAGAATTAATTGCGATGACAGAGTGGACTGGGGCTGCTAGCTATATAGTTTGTCATATTTCCTGGCTTATTCTTAGGTTGGTGATAGTACTGGGTTTGGTACCCTCAAGGAGCTGACATCCCCCTCATCTCTGTGAGTCAGTAGGATTTATTCACTCTCCTTTGTCATCTGATCTGGGTGTACAGTGAAGATGTATATGTGCTGGGATCTTGATGACCTGCTATCAAAGCATGCCTTTCTTATAAACCTTTTGCCATTCCTTCTTATCCTTCTACCCTCATACCTTCCCATTCGTTTTCCATTTGTACTGGTCTTGCCATTTCTATTATAATTCTTTACATGAACTCTCTGTTTGCTGGTACTTATTTGTATCAGTTTGATATCTGTGTAGGCTGTGAGGTCTTAAAAAGTTGCAATTGTAGCATCATAATTGTGCAGTGATTTTCATTAAATCAGTGCAGCTCAGGCAGTCTAATGGGCCAATGATTTCCGTGTTGCGTCTAGAGTATTTCCTAGAAATGAAGCAGGTTAGTAGAATTTTAAATTGCCTTTAACCTGCATTTCTTTGCATGCCAGAGATAGAAGGAAAAGACATGTCTGAACCCTATGAACAGATCCTGGCAGTACAAGAAACATAACTCTATTGTGTTCCCTTCCTCTGTGCAATGCTTTGTAAAACTAATGAATTACACTTCTCTCTTCCCATATCCCAATCAGATCTATAGATACCTCAGAGGCTCTAAAAGAACCAGGTGTGTTCGATATCATAACAGCTCGTGATGTACCAGCTACAAACGAGTTTTACTATTCTGATGATCCAGAGATTATATTTGCAAGAGACAAGGTATCACTACAACCTTTTTTTAACTAATTTTCTTCATTTTTACTGTTTTTCTTCAGCCTTTTATAACCAAATTTTACTTGCTAACTCTTGAATTTCTGTATTGTGTTTATGTCAGGAAATCACTTTAGCCATAGCACTTTATGACAAGGTAAATTCTTACCATTTTTTCACACTCCATTTTCAACTTCAAAATAGCTGATACGTATTATATTCTGCCTAGACAAAAATATGTAAATCGGAAGAATACAGAGTAAACCTCACAAAGCCATCTGAATTGTTGGGAGAGTATATTTCAAGGAAAGTTAGGCTCCCAAATCACTTATCCATTTTTTAGTACTCCTTGATTCCCCAGTTATACTGGTATTTCTAATAATTTGTTAGCTTAGTGGATGATCTAAAAAATACAAAAGTCTTAATTCAAATCAAAATTCTAAAAAGGAAACGTGAATAGTGGTTACATGAAAGAATAATGTCAGCAGCACATATGGGAATAATTTGAATCCACTGTTCTATTAAGTGATGTGTATTTTACAGGTGATTTGTGTGGGACAGATTGTCTGTGCTGTGATTGCGGATTCAGATGTTCATGCCAAACAAGCAGCTGCAAAAGTGAAGATAGAGTATGAAGTGCTGGAACCAGTGATCTTAACAATCGAGGTACAAATAATTTCTTTTATCTTGCTTTTTTATTGTTTTATCTATTTAATGAATGGAAGCAGCAGTTCACACTCTTCACTTGCTTTTTAAACACGATTTTCTAAGGAAGCAAGGTGAATGTGAACATACAATTAACCAGTCTGTCAATCTCCTTTATAAATAAATTTTCAACCTTTTGGCTAATTTTGACCACTTGTGATTGATAGGCAACAGTCTCAAAAGTATTAAGGTCACACAAGTTTCATAATAATAAACATAAGAGTACAAAAGAACTCCTTTAAGGTTCCCAGTGAGGAAAAGGCAATGAGCACACTGGTTGTATGTAATTCTTTTGATAGCTACCAGCTGGGCAATCAGCATGTGGCTGAACAATCAGCTCCTGATTATCCGTAGCATTTCTATCCGTTGTCCAGCTAGCAAGCCAACAAAGTTAGGCTGGAGATGTAGGAAGAATTGGAGGAATGATAAGGGAAAGATATTAGGGATATAGAACGTTTTAGAAACGTGATGTGGGAGTCATGAGGAAAATGGACTTACGCTGGGTTAAAGAAATGAGTGTAAGTAAGGAACAAAGGACACATTTGCAGGGAACCAGCATTAGTTCTGGTAGTCACTTTACAGCTTGTTTCTATAATGCATGTGGGGTGTAACAGAACAGTCTTTCTCCTATAAAAATAGAAGTAGCCTCTTTTTAAAGACCGGAAAATTTTACTAATATTTCATTACAGTTGAAACTACAATAAAGTCTTACTAGAAATAAAGCAAATCATACTTAATAAATAGATTCCATTTTTACTTAGTTCTTGTGATTTCTTCCCCTCTTAATGGCATCACTCTTTGGATGATGTGGTTGTGTTCTTATTCTGTGCTCCCTTGGTCACTTGCTAGATGTATGAGAGGGAAGAGCAGGTTGAATAAACTGAACGCATTTCCTTCAGGAACTGCTATCATCAGTAACACAAGACACATCAGGAAAGAATTGCTGGAACTGAATACACAAACTCATGAACAATGACAATAAAGTGATGAAATACAGTGTTTCATTGACTTTGGTAGCTGGTGGTTCAAATCTCTGAAGAGAGTGTTGTTTCTCCTGAGGGTGAAATGCCACATCAAGCTGAGAACCTTTAAAATACTTTAAAAAAAAAATATTTATCTTTTTCTCCCCCGCAGGAGGCTATAAAGCACAACTCGTTCTTTGAGCCAAAAAGAAAATTAGAACAAGGAAATGTTGATCAGGCATTTGAAACTGTTGATAATATAATTGAAGGTAAACCACAGAATACATTTGGTGAGAAGTTGTTGTCAGTATTTGGGTTTGTCTGTCTGTTTTTCAAGTTCCAGTTTTACCTTTTCTCCATATAGGAAGAAAGTGTAATTAAACCTAGTGGTCTTGTGATCCTGCTTCTACCTTCAAGCTTTCTCCATCCTCTGTCCTTGAAACAGAATCACAGAATAATTAGGTTGGAAGGGGGTCATCTAGTCCAACCACCTGCTTAAAGCAGGTCCAGTTAGAGCAGATTACTAAGGGCCATGTCCAGTCAGGTTTTGAATATGTCCAAAGATGGAGATGCCACAACCTCTATAGGCACCTCTTCCAATGTTTTCACTTTCATGGTGAATTTTTTTTTTTCCTTATATCAGGTTGGAATTTCTTGTGTTGATTGCCTCTTTTCCTTCTACTGTGCATCTCTGAGAACAGTCTGTCTCACTCTTCTCTGCACCCTCCCATTAGGTAGTTGTAGACAGCAATAAGATCTACCCTTTAACCCTTTTCTTCTCATGGATGAATAAATCTAGTTCTCTCAGCCTCTTCTCATACATGCCTTGGTCCAGCCCCTGACCATCTTGGTGGCCGCCTTCTTGACGTGGTCCAGTATGTCCATGCTTTGTTTAATTTATCTATGTTTTATTTAATATTGTCTACCACTTGTAGGCAATATTGTTCTGGTCTTAATCAAGTTCTGTTGATGCCACTGGATCAAGACCAATTTAGTCCTGCAAGGAGTTTAATCTGTGTTTTTATTTTAGATTTTGCTCCTTTATACAGGAAGTATCAGAAGATTTGACACTGATTACTGTAATTTACATGATGATGGGCCATTAGTTCTTTCCTGGTTAATTTCTTCTGTCCTTTTCCCTTAGTAACACTTGTGTTTTTCTCTTTGGATCAGGGGAAATTCACATTGGGGGACAGGAACATTTTTACATGGAGACTCAGAGTGTGCTTGCTGTTCCAAAAGGAGAGGATAAAGAAATGGATGTGTATGTGTCAACACAGCATCCAGCAATTATTCAGGTAATACAGTGTATTCTCAGAGAATGTGGTTGAACCCATAAAAATAGAGGTTTTTAAGTGTGGTTTAAAAATCCATCTTAACAGTTTAGAAGCAGTAGGAACATGAAGTTGCACATCTGGGTTATCCAACAACAGCTGCTTTGTAGTACTGCTGTATCCTGATAAACACTGACCACTACATTGTGAGGATAAGGAGCAAGTAGGAGTCTCTTATTTCCCTTTGAAAAAAGTACCTCATGCCCCACTATTGTAGGCATGAAAAACTCCTTATGGAGTGCTGAAGCTCCTCCATCCCCGTTAGCTTTACATTGAAGTGAGGAGCAGTCAGCACCCTGCAGAGTCAGAGTCTGCTGAGGGTTTGATCAACTCTAATAGCTGTAGGTGAGACTCTGTCTCCATGCCAAAATCATAATCATAGAATAGTTTGGGTTTGAAGGAACCTTTAGAGATCATCTAATCCAACCCCACTGCCATCGACAGGGTTATCTTTCACTAGAACAAGTTTCTCAAAGTGCTGTCCAACCTGACCGTGAACGCTTCCAATGATGGGACGTCCAGAACTTCTCTGGGCAACTGTTCCAATGTCTCACCACCCTTATTGTAAAAAATTTCTTCCTTATGTCCAATCTAAACCTACCCTCTTTCAGTTTAAAACCGTTGCCCCTTGTCCTGTCAGTACAGGCCTTGGTAAAAAGTCTTTCTCTGTTTCTTATAAGCCCCCTTTATATACTGAAAGGTCACAATAAAGTCTCCCTGGAGCCTTCTTTTCTCCAGGCTGAACAACTCCAGCTCTCTCAGTCTGTCTTCATAGGAGAGGTGTTCCAGCCCTCTGATCATTTTAATGATGGTAAATGATAAAGCAAAACTGACGTAGGGTATGGTCTCATAGCAATAGCTACAGGGCATGAAACTGATAGTATTTCAGACTCAACATTGGCATTTTGTGTTCAAAGCCCGGTTCAGCTCCTTTTATCATTTCCATTATTATTATATTGCCAATAACCAAAAAACATTAACAACTTTGTGTCTGAGAAAATTATTTGAAGCAAGAACATTCCTGACACTAGCAAGACCTTAGATTATTAGAAACCAAATTGTTTCATTTGAATTAAAAAATAAAATCAAATTCATTATCTTAGTAATAAAAATAATAAAGACTGCATTCTAATCCCTTTTTCTTATACCTGAAGCTTCTTACTGTTTAAATATGAAATCCAAGGCTATTACTCAATTCTGTCCATGGCCCATTCACAGTCTTCATGGTAGAGATTTTAAAGGTGAACAATGCTGAGTGTTTGTTGTTATCTTTTCCTTGCTTTTTAACCTAGGGTAAAGGAAAAAATATTCTCATCTGATTAAAAAAAACAAACAAACTAGAAACACCTATGGGACCCTTTTCTAGAAAAGATTTTTATTTCAGAACTTAACTTTTGGGCTTCGTTTGAGTTGACATAAAGGGTTAAAACTGTTTTTACAGGAGATGGTAGCTGCAAGTTTAGGCGTTCCAGCCAACAGGATCATGTGCCATGTTAAACGAGTTGGTGGAGCTTTTGGTGGGAAACTCCTGAAAACTGGCTTACTGGCATCAGTTGCAGCAGTGGCAGCAAACAAGTAAGTGTGATATGTATGTATTAGGATATGAAGAGAAAACAGAGTGAACAACTTTTGCATTTTGGCTAAAATGCTTTCTCCTTTCCCAAAGTTGCAAGCCAAAAAGTCACCATATCCTGACTGTTCACATTTTGTAATACTGTTCAGTGGATTTCTTTGTTTTGTTTTGTTTTGTTAGACTGCTTATGTTAAGCAGCTCTAGCCTCAATTAAATTAATGGGGCTTGAAGAAATTGGTATTAATATAGGCTAGAAATATCCTTGAAATGATTGAAAGCCTAACTACTGAGGCTTTGTATGTACATTCAAAAAATGATATGAACCATCCAGATGTGAACTTCACTGGCCCAGCAGGATGCAGAAGGAAGAGTTCATGAGTGGAACTACTTTTAAGAACAAGTACTTCTAGTTCAGTCCCCAACATCTTTCAGTCAAAATTAGCTTAAATCTATTAGGTATTATGTTTTTGCTAATACTGCTTTAGTTAGTTGAGGAACCTTAACACATAAAGCTCCAAATTTGGCAGGACAATACTGGCAATTAGCTGTCAGGGGATAGTAACCTCTTTTATAAGCATAACTGATTTCCTGCAGAATGCACATCAAGTTACATCCTGCCTTAGCCAAAATGATCTTGTAATCTGAGTGGTTAGCTCAATACATTTCTCTTGTTACTACTGTCATTGTTGTACAAACTGCTTTTGATTATTTTTGGCCATGTTATCTGTGTTTTAGATTAACCAGGCCATGCTCAAAATAATCTTTTTTTATAGTTTAAACAATCTTTTTTTATTGCTAGGACCTTATTTTACATCTTAGGTAATTTTTTTGAAAAGTAACTATTTTAAATGGTATATGCATTTGTAGACTAATTTTCATATTTTTATGATTGTCTGTGTTTTGGTTTTATCCCAAGGCACCATATTTCAGTATGATTCTGAATAGCTAAAAGGTGACTATTTCTTGCTTAAGATTGAATACTAACTGCTGTTAGCTCACTTAACGCAGTTCAGTCTTACAACTGAAATAACTCAGTGTAAACTTCTGAAGAAATTGTTATCTGATTGGCTTTCAAGATGAAATGAAAATTCTGATATGATTGTAAATGCAAAAAAATATGAACTCTGGACATACCATTAAGCACATATTTAAGCCTATTAAAGTTAAGTTTCATCTAAATGCATGTTTATATTCGTGGCTAGATCTGGATACATGATAAATAGCCATCTGTTAAGAGTTTCTCTTATTTTGACTGAAATTTAACTTTTTTTTTTTTTTTTATTTAGGACCAGCAGAGCAGTTCGTCTTATCCTGAGTCGAGGGGATGATATGTTAATCACTGGTGGCCGACATCCTTTTATTGGTAAATATAAAGTAAGTGCCACAGGAATTCAGTGAAAAAATACCTGTCCGTATTCTGTGAATAAGTATTTCAATGTTACTGGTTAATATTTGTTCTATTAATGAAAATGAGTATAATCAATTGAATTTTAAAACAAAACTACTAGCCAGGAAACCAAGAGATGAAGTTGCTGTACAGCCCTTTCTCTGCTTCTGCGTCTCTCTCTGCAAGATTTTGGTTTTTTTTTTTCTAGTCACTTTTCCTTTTATACCTCTTCCTGTCTTTCCTTCTGGGAACGAGAAGCTAAACTAGCTCAGACTACTTCTGCAGAGGTTTATTTTAAACCATCCATATGGTTAGGTTCACACAAAGGAGCAGCTAGTTTTTCACAGAAAGAGTGTCATACAGGAAAACTCACCCTTTGAAGGAAATTAATCTCTTCCCTGATCGTGTACTGTCATCAGTGATAACTATTCATTAGGAAAATTCCTGCCGTCTTTTCTATCTCTACTTGTGGAAATTACGCATGCTAGCCACCATAACAGGGTTCGACTCCGGGTTTCTGCTGAATTGATAAGCTGAAAGATAGATTCCTCTATAAAAGTATTTTTTATTAATAGAGCTACAGCTCGAGCTCAGTGCCACCAAAGAGGGACCCTGAACAAAGAAATCCCTGGGCAATTATACCCTTATAATGTAAGTTCCTCACTCATCACGCAACAGTTTGGACCAATAGTTATATTAGGGTCTGGGGTCTTCCCGTTCTTCATTGGGTCCTTTCACTGTTTCTAGGTGGGTCATTTCTTTTCTTATCTCTAAGGTTGCAGCTTCTGCTGTGATTGTAGCTTCCTTATCTCTTCCAGCTTGAACCGGCTCTGAGGCCTTCTTTTACTTAGCTAGGTAAAAGTTCAACATATCTAGTTGAAAGTTCACAGCTTGCAGCCTAAGGCTTCAGTAAATTTAGCTACTAATACTAAGCAAATTATGTTAAACAAGTTCTATATAAGTAGTATACCAAACTGTACAACATACTACGTAGGTAAAGTAAGAGAGGTTTTATAAGATGCTTCCCTGAAGTTGAAAATGAGCTGTAGCTCATATTGAGAATACAGGAACTGTTAGTGGCAATAGGTGAACAGAGAGAAGTGAGATAAAGATAACATTTCTTCTTTAAGAAAAGCAAATGTCATTCTCCATCTGCCAGACACTATTCTTACAGTCAGAGTGGGATTTGACTTTATCTACAGTGAACATTCCTAGATGACACACTTATCAGCCGTCTCAGGCAATACACAGGAAGCCACTGGGCTTCCCTGCTTCTTCCTTTCCCAATTAGCTGATGTTGTTTATTATATGCCAGGTGGGAAAGCCTATATCTCAGGAGCATACTTTCTTTCTTCCTTGCCCTTCTATAGTTTCAGTGAATGGTGCCCAGAAATTAATAGTGCAATGTGACCCTAATTGTGTGGGTTACATTCATTTTCAAAATATACAAGCACTGAAGAAATGAATGAATGACAAAATCTAAATAAGTTATTGTTGATCCTTCTAGGTTGGCTTCATGAATGATGGTAGGATCAGAGCTGTGGATGCCAAATATTACATTAATGGAGGATGCACCCCAGATGAATCTGTCCTGGTAAGGATTTTATAAGCTGACAAATCTTATAACATGGAGGAATCATTAGCTGGAAAATAATGAAGGCCAAATTCCTTTGCACATGTATTGTTAATCATATAGCCTTTTGATATAGGGACTATGCGTTGCTGGAAAATCTACACCTAGTAGTTTAACCTTTCCTTACTCAGTTCAGTGAAGCATGACACTACTTTTTGATATTTTCCTATGCATTCACTTCGTGAATGGTTTCTCAGGCTGATTTTCCCATTATAAACATGTCAACTGACAATGTATTCCTTTTAAAATACATAGTACCTGCATTTGTGCCTGCCTAAACCTTATGTTTACAAGTCTGGGAAGACCTTTTGTAGCCGTCAGAAAATTCAGTGGTAGCTGCCCTGTGCCTGTCTCTATGCGTTTCTGTACTGGGTCTGCATTTATTGTGCTGTATACCTCAGTTCCTCACTTACAGGTCTGCAAAGTATAAAATGTTGCTTGCTTTAATATCAGTCACTAAGTGTTTGTGTTTGCATAGGCTATTCTAGCTGTAAATGAAATGTTTGTTGACGTTACTACCCCTCATCTGCTTGTCATTGCCCCACCTTGTGGGTATTTTCTGCAGTCTGAAATCTGTCAGTGTAACTGCCCATGCTATTGCTACCTAACCTTTTTCTGAAAAATAACCTGGGTTAGAAAAAAATCCATGATTAAAAGCATGTACATTAATGCAGATCACATGTCAGAACCATCTTAAGATGAAGTTTTACAATGATACAGCAAAGCTGGTGGACCTAGACTTGGAGGCAGTGATAACCAACTGAGTAACCTTTCCACCCAACTCAGCTGCAGCTGGAATAGCACATGTCTTAACAGCTGAACTCTAACATCACTCTGTAGCTATGTGGTTCTGTCAGTTTAGCATTAATAATTCAAGGCTTTTAAAAGGAGAAATAGGTTTACTGGAAATAAAATCATAAGCTTTACCAAACTTAGTGTCCAGGGTTTTTTTCTGGTCCGGTGTGACTTATCTGTGTGTTCCCAAGACAGCATTTTGGTATTTATTCTTTCTTTAGAGAGGACCTTATTCTATGCGAGCCTAGCCCCAGAAAGAGCCAAGATGCATGATGGTCTTAAGATAAAAAAATGGTCTTCCAGCATGGGAGCTGAATATCAGTAATCTATGCTTAATTTAGTTACTGTTCAGTCAACAATTAATAGTATGTTTTAACTCTTTATGATTGCATCAAGATTAGAACAGACATTTTTGGGAAGAAACTTCGGCATAGCTAAGAGATGTATTATACCAATAGATTGTATTCACTCTGATTTATCAATAACCCTCTTAAGACTGATGAGCTTCATACACATACTTTCTCTAAGTCCATAAACGTTGTGGTAATAATTTTAAAAATCCCAAATATGACTTTTTTTTTTTCTTTCTACAAATAACATTTCAACTTACATTTCCTAAGTGAAAAGGTAGCGTTATATGACATTTTTCATATACACAGTTATTACAGCAAAACTATCTTCAGTTGTTTCTGTGCAGAAATGTTTTGAAGTTTATTGTTTAAAGCACAGTGGGAACAGTAGGAATACAGGCTTAAATTTGCCATTCTGAGAAATCTACTGAACGCTGAAGAGAGCCAGTGGCCTCTTCATGAGGCATCAAAACATTTAAAAACTTATTTATTTTGATACTGACTCCTAGAGCCTAATTTGAGGTATCTAGTATGAGATTTTCCTTTTCTTGTATTTTTGTGTTTGTTGTGTGAAATCTCTAAAAGAAAAACATAAGAACCAGAACACATTGTAGATTGCAGTACATGTATTTTCTGGTGGAACTAAACCTTAACTGTGAATTTCCATGGGATGTGGTAATTCAGAATGCTTTCATCAGTTCCCTTTATAGCTTCTACTGCTTTAAATCTCATCTCCCTATTTTTAGTTCTGTGTGACTTTTGATATCACAGTAGGAGCAAAAAAGAAGTATTTGTTACACCCTTAACTACTGACCAGCACTCAACCACTAGTAACATCATCTGTGTTCTGTGAATATCAAAAAATAACTGAAAATTAATATGCTGCATGAGGAATGTATGAATAAAGTCTGTATGTGTGCATAAGAGTATTCTTACTACCAGTGATTGACAGAAAACCAATTTTAAAGCTAATTGTCTCAGGTTAAGGTCTTTAAATGAGTCTTTATATCAGATGAAGATTTAAATGTGAATTTGAAAGAAGCACTGTTCTGACATTTAAGTATACCTGTTTGTCCCCTTCCTCAGGTAGCAGAAGTATCCTTATTAAAAATGGACAACGCATACAAGATTCCCAACTTGAGATGCTGGGCTCGTGTCTGCAAAACAAACTTGCCATCAAACACAGCGTTCCGAGGGTTTGGCTTTCCCCAATCAGCACTGGTGACAGAAACTTGGATAACAGAAGTTGCAGATAAAACTGGTTTATCACCAGAAAAGGTGACGAAATGAAGGCATCTTCTCTCCTGAAATCAAGTCTGTGCAGTTGAAAAGTTAAAACCCATTACATTAGCTCAATTGTCTGAACAAGTCTTTTCTGAGTTAAACATAATTTGAACTAAAATTAATATTTTTTTTTTATCAATGTCTCGTTGTTGAGTGAGCAGCGTGTTTTTACAAACTGAACTGGTAGTTGTTCAAAAAACATATGGTAATCTTCTTTTTGTCTACTAGCTCCCACACGCCGACCCCGCCCACGCACCAC
>VYZM01004630.1:563049-612727 GCA_013398915.1 Dromas ardeola | reverse complement strand
CCTCATCCCCGCCTCGCCCCGCAGACGTGCCCGCTGCTGCTTCGCGTTTTCACCACCAACAACGGGCGGCACCACCGCATGGACGAGTTCTCCCGCGGCAACGTGCCTTCCAGCGAGCTGCAGATCTACACCTGGTGAGTGTGCGGCGGCGGCCCGCGCCCCTCCGCCCGGCCCGGGGGCACGGAGGCGAGCGGGGCCGCCGGCGGTGTCGGGGAACTTGCCCGGCTTGAACTCCTTCTCCGGTGCTCGGCTGCCAGGGGGAGCTGGTAGGCCTCCTTTAAAGCGAGAAGCGTGGGCAGGATTGCGGGGGGGCAGGTGTGCGCTCCGCTGCGGTGGCGGCTCCGCGGGGGAAGGCAGCTGCCGCTGAAATGCGGCGCTTCTGCCTATGGCCATGGCAGCTCCGTCCGTGGAAGCGCAGCTTCAGCCAAGTGCTGATTGTCTGCCCACGGAAACTTGCTGCGGTTGAGTTGCCCAGTTACTGATGCTTGTAATCAGAGGCTTGTGTTGTGTTTGGTTATCACAACGAATCTATTCAACACAGAGGTTCTTTAGCTAATGCCTAAATTTTGTTCCAACAGCCCTGTTTTTTCAGTAGAAATAGCTGTCCCATAAGGCTTGAGCTGTTGTGCGAATGGTGTGTTGGTTTTAAGTCAGAGCCTCTTGAGAGTGGTGTAATGTGTTTCTTTTTGTCTGCTCAGGTAGCAGTGCTTCAACAGAGCTGCTTTTTATTATTTACAAATTTAGTTTGGAGAACTGCGTTAGTCTGCATTGCAAACACGTTAGTTTTTGTTTGTAGTGTTTTGATGAATGCTTTTGAAAGTGAATTATGCTACTTTTAAAATCTTGCTTTTCCTTCAAGATGTCTTGAAGGGGTTATAACTTGTATGTCGGGTTATAACTTGTATGTCATGTGGTTGAATAAACCCATTTTTGTGGCTAGCAAAGCATGCAGTTCTAGTTTACTTCTTAATGGGATTTATGGACTCCGTCCAGGCTATTGTTGGTGTCTGAGCTGTTGCCATCTGCAGAAGTCAGAGTGGGCATTGTCTGTCAACATACTGCTTCTTGGTTACTTGAAGCTTGGAGTGAGCGTACAGTCTCTATAATTAGATCTGCTTTAGTTGTGATGATTGAGTCCTTTTGTTCTTGAAATTCTAGAAATGAGCTTTAGCACTTGGCTGGTTGAAGGCTGGGAAAAGGAGGAGTGTTGCCTGTTAGGGCAGAAATGGAAATCTTGTGCAAATGGAAAACTACTCATGACTCTTTTCTTTTTTTTTTCTACATTTCCTTTAGCATTCAATAAGCTATTTTAACATAGACATCAGCTTAGATGAGGAAACCCAGTGTTCATTGTATTAATGCATTTAAAAAAAAAATTCCCTGTTGTTTAAATAGTAACTCTTTTGGGAGGCATGGAAAAGCAGATGTTGAAACGGGCACAGAGGTGAAGAGACTTGTTTAATATAGCAGTATGTTAGGAGCTACTACAGCTAGAACCACATTTGCACTAGACCATGTTGCCTCCAGTGTACAATAAGTGATGAATTCTCCCAGGTGTTCTAATCAATAACTAGAGCAATTTCTTCTCACTTGATTGTTAGACCAAAATGTATTGTTTGGAATTGCGTGTCGTCGTGAAATCAATAGCTTACTATGTAGCCGAAATGTAAGATCTTGGTCATCTTCAGGTATCGACAGAAAGTATGCAAAGGCAAGACAATGAATGATTAAGCCGTAGCAATCTATTGATTCTACCTTAAATGGGTTTGTGGAAGCTTTTTTTTATTGTTTTTGCTTTTGAGAATGTGAATGGCTTTGTCTTTTTTGTTAAATCTAGGATGGATGCAACTCTGAAAGAGCTGACCAGCTTAGTGAAAGAAGTCTACCCGGAAGCACGGAAGAAGGGCACGCACTTCAACTTTGCAATTGTTTTTACAGATCTCAAGAGGCCTGGATATAGGTAAATGGCATTTCTTTTCTGGGTTAATAAAAGACTTCAGGCACTGGAGCAGTAAATTAATTGTCATTAACACTGATTTTAAAGTTCAGAACCCACAAATCAAACTTCTGAAGTTCTTGATAGCAGACTATATGATGACCACTACAAACTCTACATCCTGCTTGGTGGCTGTTGTGTTCCCAGAACAATGAGCCTGTGTGCTTGAAGGCTTTGGTCGCTCTATTGGCAACCAACCAGAACATGGACCTACAGCTTGAGATACAGCTTTGTTTCTGGTGATACAAGGGGTAGTAGGTCTGGTATCAGAGAATGTGTTTGGGTTTTATCAGTGATCCTGTTGCAGGTATCCGTCTTCCAAAACTGTATGAGCCAACCTTTGT
The DNA here is from genome assembly GCA_013398915.1 of Dromas ardeola. Classification (NCBI taxonomy): domain Eukaryota; kingdom Metazoa; phylum Chordata; class Aves; order Charadriiformes; family Dromadidae; genus Dromas; species Dromas ardeola. Next base: position 610,387 of record VYZM01004630.1, on the reverse strand, counting down.
CAGCAACCAGTAGATACATCCTGCACTGTGGGGTCTAGTTCTGTGTGTGTATGGAAGGGGGTAAGGGGTTCTCTCTTGTATTTAACTTAATATGGGAGAAAGTTGCCTCACCCCTCTGCCCCATGAGAAGGAGGATTCGGTGTGGCTTTTCTTGGCGCACCTGGTAGCGGAAAGAAAAGCCCCAGCATCCTGTGCACGTAGCTTAATGTTAAATATAGTGCAGAGGATGGCACGGGGTGGGGGGGTGGCCATGAGCCGCTATAGTTCCTGTTTTGGACATCTAGAGAGATTTGCCTCTGCTAACTACCTTGCCTTTCCTCTCCTGCACGCAGGGTGAAGGAGATCGGCAGTACCATGTCGGGCAGGAAGGGCACAGATGATTCCATGACATTGCAGTCTCAGAAGTTCCAGATAGGAGACTACTTGGATATAGCAATTACTCCTCCAAATCGTGCGCCGCCCCCATCAAGCCGCATGAGACCATACTAAGCTATTGCTTCTTTGTATGATCACATCTTCTGTTTATTCCTACTTGCTGTTCTAAAGCAGGCTTTTTTTTTTTTGCTTTTGTTGCTAAGCAAGAACACCTGAAGACAAAGCTAAGCATCAGAAATGAAAGTTAACTTTTAAACCTTTTAGTTTATTTGTTTAGAAGAAACACTTATCTTTAGCAGTGCCATCATCCTATCCCTGATTGTTATAGTTTGAACAGTAAGTCAGCATGTCCAGTGTTTCAAGACTTCCATAAAATACGACCAGAAGGATTACAGGTGTTCTGTAGTTCTGTCTTGTTTGGAATAAAGATTGATGTTATTAATCTTTTGATAGCGTGGTGGTTTGTTTTGTTTGTTAAAGTGGATTTCTGCAGAGAAATTTGGAAGTCAGCTTTTAAGCAGCAGTTGATATTGAAAGGAGGGCCAGAGCCTTTATCTGATAACTTTTGGGCTTGTTGAATGGAGGTAGGTGTTCTCTTGGGGATTCCTTGTACAGGAGGATTTTCCTAAACCACTGCTGACTGGATTTTGGAGGATGAGCCTGTGAGCCGTGTGGTCAAAGGCAGATAAACTCAGTGTTATGCTCCCTGCCGACAGGGAAAGTCAGAAATGAGCTGTGTCAGGCTCCCTGTCCCACAGGGGAGTGAGGGCAGACCACTGCAGCTTCCACAGGCTGCTCCATCTTGTGCCAAGACAATGCCCATCTGTGGACTGGGAATGGCCTCAGTGGCACCAGTGTATCCCAGGATACTGAGGAGCCACGGACCTTAACTAGGGGAAGATGTGGTTTGGCACACTTGCATATCATCCTTATTTGAGTTCTGAAGGAATTAGTGTCATCTTTAAAAACAGAAGGTATAAAGCTGTCTTTCAAGACCTTGCTTTTTTTAGAACAGTCGTCTCTCTCTGTTTTGATCGCACACCCCATCAGTAAAACATTTTTGAGCATACGCTCCTAAAATTGTTTATTTATAAATGATACACATGTACTACTGTACTAAGATATTATGTGTGTTTTAAAACTACACAAAAACAGAAATGAAAAAAGGTTAAATACTTCAAAAATATTTTGACATTTTATTTATTAATGGTGCCAAAAATATTCTCTTCCTGTGCTCCACTTGTGTGCATACTGCTTTGGAGATTGTCTTGTCTTGCACACCTCGCTTTGGAGACCACTGTCTCGGAAGATAGGAGTGTCTGCAGAGACCTGGACGGAAGGAATCCAGTGTTTTCAGATCAAGGTGGATAAAGAAGTGCCCAGAATGATTTCTTAATGAAGATACAATGGCCGGCGCTCTGCCCTGAGATGGTCTCGCCTGCAGTTTAGATGAAGCGAGAGGAGGTCAGGCAGCAAGTCTGCACTCTAGCAGGATGTGTGGGAGTCCTGACCCTGACCACTGGGTTCTTGGCCAAGCAGACCTGTGGGGTGGAGGCAGTTGGCTGACATGCCTGGATCTCCTGGGCTGTTGACCACAAGCAATATATTGTCAGCATACACTGACCAAGAGGACAACACCCAATCGCGGCTTCCAGAACTCTAAGGAAGGTGAATACTGTAGCCTCTTTCCTTTCGTTATCTTCATCTAACAAATACCTACAATTTTGAACCTTACACCGACCACTCTGAGCTGGGTAAATCTTGTTGCTTGGGCCTCAGTAACATAGTTTTCAGAAATACTTGCAGCTTGTACTGAGCACCATTTTCTCAATTTACTGTAACCCTTGGGTGTCAAGGCAAAGCCAAGGAGCAGTGAGGTATCAAGATTCAAGGCTGTTCTTGTGCTAAAAGTCACTGATGAAGCTGGAGGGTGTTGAGGGTGGCTCATGGCCAGCTTCCAGAACCTCAGAATAGAGGAAGGGGTAGCTAAGGGGTCTTGGTTATCCATGGGGAAACTGGAAGGCTGGTCTGCCCGATGGACACTGCTCTATGGGAGGCAGCTGATACTGCCCCTGGTACCTTCCTAAGGAGCAGGAGAAAGAAGGGGTGACTCATCTCCCAGGAAATCACTGCAACACCAGGGGATGGGGCCTGTGGCTTCCCATAGCCCAGTGCTTGCCAGTCTCTTCTGTCACTGCAGGGGGAGATCTTGAGACATGCAGGTGCCTCTGGTCTTAGAGCAGGCTCCAGCTGTCCCCGGGCTGTGCGCCCTGAGCTGGATGCATGTAATTACAGCATTGCACAGCCTCCCACCGAAGCCATGACAGACCTGCCATTAAAGGTACACAGGAAAATGGGCATTTCCTCCTTTTTCTGTCCTGGTTTTTGCTTCAATTGCCTTTAAGGATAATTATCAAAATTAAATGTCAGTATAATAAGGCAACAGCAGCAAGGGAGCCCGTGTCTGTGACTCGGCTGCTCTGGGAGGTGGCTCAGCTTTGCTGCTGGAATAGGAGACATGGCCCATTGAGGGCAGGGGCAGGTCTTCACACATTTGGGAGAAAAAGAGGAACAATGTACTGGCTTTATCTTTGGTGGCAAAATCACCAGGAAAAGAACACGCAGACCTGCCTTCGGTAGCAAATCCTTCAACTTGAGTGCTTAGATGTGGAGTTCACCTTGGCATGACTGTCATAGAAGTATAAACCTCAGCTGACCTCTTCTCTGGCTGCTTCAGGCTAAACACCTCTTGAGAAAGAGATTTGCCCTCAAACACTCGCACTTCATACAGAAAGGTAATGCAGAAGTGAAAAAAGTTCAACTTTATGTACCTATTTTTGTGGAAAAAGACACTTGAGCGATCAGTGCAGTTAGGGTTCCCTACATCAAAAATCCACTACGCAGTCAAGGCCAACAAGCAGCAGTTTTGAGCTTGGACATCAGGATACAGTGAGCAGCTGTGAGAGCAGATAGTACCAGGGTAAAACCATCCAGATGTTGCAAGAGGTAGAATGGTAAGTTAAAGCTATCACCTGCTGAGCTTCTACTGCAAGGAGGGAGTTTACTCAGTAATGAGGTTGTGTGTCTCTTTCCAAGCTACTATAAAAGCTGAGGAAGGATGTCAGTCCCTAAAAAGAGCAAAATATGTACAGCACTGTGGTTCAGGGAAAATAAAACACGGTCTCAAAACTCAACAACAGTGAGCAATCCCATATGCTCAGGAAGCAAAGTAATGTAGACAACACTACACCCAGATCTGTCAATCCCCAGGACTTGCTTTGTATGCAGCAATTTCATGAGGAATTTTTGTCCCTCATCAAGCCCTGACAGAGACAACTCTCAGTTTCATCTCTGCACTTACACCAGCAGCCATCCCTCTACAGCTCTTTTTATCTCCCAGCTGCATAAGGCATAGGATGACAGTTTCCAAAAAAAGATTTCCTGACATCATTTCTTAGCGGTAAACCCCACACCCAGCACTGCAGGCAGCTCTCAGCCCCTGCCCAGACCTCTCCAGGGATACCGCACCTCTCCCCCCTCTTTGCAGGTGACCCTCCAGGCCTCACCTTGTCCCTGTCCTTCCTCAGAGGGGCTCAGTTTTTCTCTGCCTTTAACCGGTGGCAAACTCCTGGGCCACTGGTGCAGGTCTCTGGCCCCTGTGAGCCCCGGCCCCTCTTGCTGCAGCAGTGAGCCGGCTGAGCCGGCCAGGGCCACAGCTGCCCTGTGCCCCTTGCCTGTGGGCAGTCAAATGGACTCAGCTATGAAACCAAAGCAACTTCCCCTCATTTCTCAACTTGAATTAGATAAGATCAAAGAGATTCACGGACCTAGTCAGCTCCCTATTGTGGCAGCATGACCCTTCTTATAAAAGCTTTTCTGGGGTGCTTTTGGGAGCAGCTGGCTGCATCTCTGGTGGAGGAACCGGTGTCTGGGCTAAGTCCCTCCATAGTTAAGCAATGAGGACAAGGCTCACGCACACACTTTGCCAATACCCCGGACTGCATGAGACACACTCCTTGCTCCAGCACTGCATTCTCCATCTGACTGCAGCAGGTGTGAAGACTTAAGTTTTGTTTTACTGCTCTGGAAAAAAACAGAAACCATCCTGATACAACAGGAAAACATCAAGCATTACCACCAAGGTCTCACTCTCGTGATGGGAAGCATGGAAAAACGAGGCAGTCTCAGAAACTTTGTCGTGTCAGAACAAATGAATGACAACAGCTATGGTTGTGTTCAAAGAACAGCACTGTAAGTAATGCGACAGCCAAGACACAACCTGCCAAAACCAAAGCGATCTAATTACCTGCTGCTCTAGTCTCAGCCCTTGTGTCTGGATATTGCAGCAGATCAGCTGGGTTAAAAAAAAAAAAGCATCAGCTCCTCCGACGGAACAGGACACTGTGGCATGTGAACTGTAAAACGCCCATGTGGTGTGGGACACAGCAGGCGCTGCGTCTGGCCCTGAAGACCTGTTGGCGACGAGGAGGAGGTGTCTGGCTGGCATACCAGGCAAGGCCCAGGAGATAAAAAACGGCTAAGGGCTGGAGGGTTTGGAGGGGCCGGGGTGTTCGGGATCCTCACTGGGGTGTTTCCAGTCTCACAGAGCTGACAGGCTTAAGTAGAGACATCCTGGCCCAAAAACTCACTTGACCTTTTCAACACTTGGCAAGAAAATCCAGTGAATGCCGCAAGTGACAGCTTTGAGGACACCTCTGGGTGAGCTCCTTAGTGCTGGCTGAGGCACAAATTCCCCACCCCGTGCTTCAGGCAAACATGAGTTAGAGTCTTCAGGCTTGAAGATACTATAACAGGGGCCTGAAATACGCACCTGCCCAGACAACCCTGCTGTTGGATCCAAGCATTCCTTTCCTTGAGTCCTCAGTGCACATTTAGGAGATGTAGAAGACCTGCCACCACTCTGTTGCTAAGCAAGAGATAGAAGCAAGCATAGCTGACCCTTTTCCTTCTAGTCTTCTAGCTGAAAGCCATGAAGCACATACCCCAGAATTCATAGGACAGGAGGGGAGAGCTCCAACAGTGGTCCCACGTTGGGCATTTGAAGAACAGCACCAGGTATGCGGCAGTCCTGTACTAACACCCTGCTCAGCTGGGGCTGTGCACCATCCCACAGCCCTCACCTAGATCAGGGCCTGCTGGCAACCACGCCACACTCCTGCTGCCTTTGGTTTAAGAACTGCACTGGAAAGCAGGAAGCTTATGCTTGAAAAGGAGAAGGGAAGCACATGCATGTAAGAGTACTAAAGGTGTGAAATATGGTCCCACCAACACCACATCACAACAGTCTACATGGCCAGAACCTAACCACACCACCCTGCACCTATGGGGCTATCTTGCAAGGGTGAGGTTTGTCACAGCAGCTGTGTCCTCTTCAGCCTAATTCATGCACAACCACCCAAGCAGTTGCCCCAGGAGAGGAAGGAAGATTTGGGAGCAGCAGCGACGGGTGCTGGGGTGAAGAAGAGGAACTGCTTCAGCTGCCATGGAAGCGCTCATGGGACAACAGCTCTGGAAACCTTACTAAAGCAGAGAGACAGGATACAGTTCCCGGAGCAGCTTAAGCTGCCAGTGAAGGAGGACGTCCTGACTCCCACTACCTCCGCCCTTTCCCTCCTCTTGCCTCAACACCTGTCCGTGCCTTCGCAGGTGAGCAGTGATTTGGGTCATCGCGCAGAGTCCATGAATAATTTAACCTTGGAAAACAACAATTAGTTCCTGGTGGCTAGGCAAGCAGGAATGGCTTCCCCTGCAGCCACAACCACAGTGATGAAACCGAGGGCGTGGGACCTGCAGCTGGGGGAGAGGAAAGGCGGGACCCAGCAGCAGGGCCTTAGATTGGTTTACAACCCTTGCATAAGCAATCATTAGGGAGCGTAACCACAGGGCTTTAAGCCAGGAATTATGAAAGTATTTAAACACCTTCCTGCTGGACATTCGGCAAACTATCCTTTGGTTGGTCTCTCCCCAGGAGAAACGCCCATGTATCACCACATCTTCTTCCATGGACTATTTCCTGTGTGTGCATGTTTGTGCTATTTGTTTTTTAAAAGCTTCAACTTGCATTAGGCAAGACAAGGTCAAAGAGATTCGCGGACCTGGTCATCTCCCTACCATGACTGTCAGCTGCCCCTCTGTAAAAGTGGATATTACTGTAAAAACGGTATGAAGTTTCATGTTAAGTTGATAGATAATATAGCCAGCATTGACTGATGTCTTCGTGGTAGGAAGCTGTATTCCTGTGGACTGGTGTATGTGCGATTCCATAGTGCGGCCACTGGATGTTGTCATTGCTCCTTATAAATGCCATAGTCTCTGTATTACTGTCCCATGGGGAAACAAGGTCCTTCCAAAAATACAAGGCAGCTCCAACATCAGCTACAGCTGTTGACGGAGCACATGCAACCACCATGAGTACTGGAACATCCGAATAATGACAACAGGGAACAAAACAAATATCACATCTTACCGGAAGTTTAAAGCATCCATGATGCTTTAAATAACCAGGGAAGCCTGGATTCCAGTTACTGCTCTACTGATTTATAAAAAACATCAATAAAAGCACGACAGCAGGCACTAAAAGTGATGCTTGTCATTTATCCATTTGACAGCCATCTGGGAAGTTTCATTTCACTGCAAGATCTGTATTTGTAATTTAACCTCAGGCAAAATATTTCTAAGATAAGAAAGCGTTGACCACTTAATGGGAGTTACAAGGCAGAACAATTGAGATGCTCCTTTGACAACAAATGGGACTATGGAGAGAAGCTTTTGTTAGCTGACACATTTGATATACATAAACGGAAAAAAAAAAGATTACAAACCACAGCAAGTGAAGGAAAACTAAAGGCTATGCTTTTTTGGTTACTTCCCAGATGTCCCTAAAATTGAAGTACAATTTTGTGCTGGGTTTAATCTTTTCTGACTGCAGGCTACTGCTAGAAGATGTGATCCCGTTCTCACCCTTCCATCTGACCTAGCAATCACAAACTCGGCTTCTGCCTGTGTGATTATGGTTAGAGAGGATAAACTAGAAAAATTAATTAGCCTTTCAGTTGCTCAGCAAGTAGGACTCCATCGTAAAACTGCAGGACCTCTAAATTCTGCGCACAAAAAATGGTAAAAGAGCCTCTAGTGGAAGGAGCCCTCAGTAAAACTGGATTAAGCACAACACAGAACTGCAGTTTGAATCAACTCCCCCTGTTTTCAGGTGAGGACTGTCCCTTACAGAACTACTGCACTTGCTACTTATTTAGCTACTGTTTATCCAAACTGCACTTTCTGACAGGCCAATGCTGCGATCAATTTAATCCAACAAACCACCATGCAACTTTTAAGTTCTTTTGCATTATTCCCACTCTGACATGTCGTATTATTTAAGTGCACAGCAGGGTGAGCCTTTCTTCCGCAGCAATACTGGATTAAGGGGAGTCTCAACCTCCTCTGACCCCATGGCTACATCCTTGGTTGTTTCAGTGTTTGAACACGTGCAGTTTATCAGATGGCCACACAGACACCTGTGTGAGAGAACTGATCTGAGTAGGAAAAAAAAAAAAAAAAAAGAGACAAAAACCCCACAAAACTTTCCACCTCCCCTGCTTATTTTGAATACAGATCAGTTTCAAACACTGCTTAAGCTTTCACTTCTGCTAACTTTTCTCTCCCCCACCGCTGATACTCAAACTACTGCTTAGGCCTTACTGAAACCTAAAAGGTTTTCAAAGGTAAAGCATGACAAACCAAAACTAGTTTTTGTTTTGCTGCTCTGATTATACCCACCTCAGAGCAATAGTCCTGCTACAAAGAAAAACATAAATACAAACAGCAATATTACTTGTATTAGGGTAATATTGTAGGCAAGAAAAACAAAACTAGTAAAACTTCATTTCTAGATTCCAAGAAGTCCCATGCCAGCATCACGTCACAATAGCTTGAGTAGACCAGAAGATTTTAAGATTTCAATTGTCACCTTGAAGATAATTTGTATCTCAAAATACTAATTGAATCCCTTTCATATTAGTTAATGAAATAGCTATGAAGCGTAGCAGAAAACGTTATTTAACAGGCAAGAAAAATTATGCAAGTGGCTTACGGTGAGAACCCCAGAACTGCTGGGTACAACTCTACAGGTCCCTAATGGAGGAAAGGGCAGTGGAATGCAGAGCTGTTCTCAAGACATTTATAAACCCTTTTGGGAATTTCATTAGTTGAAGGCGGGGGGGGGGGGNNGGGGGGGCAGGAATACAGCAAGGTCCAGTGCAGTAAGTGCTGCTTGTTCCATTTGATTAGAGTCTTTCAGGATATCTGGATTGCTTCATGGCAAGAAAGTAGCCATGCAGCACAGCGGAGGAAGAATACAGGCTGCAAAACGCTTCCTGGATAGTGCCAATAAATCTATCTGGCTGAAAGATTCTTGCTTTGCAGCAGAATACGTTGTACCTTTTTACAACCATGAAATTCCATGACTAGCAGCCAGCCCATTAAATGTTTTTAGTCTGTGAAGATGCTGGAAGCAGGTCTGGTCTTCACTCTCCAAAGGAGTTGGGTACAACAAGTGCGTGCTTTTATAGCGACAGATGATTAGTTTTGCAAGCAGCCACCAAGCATCAGAGACATTTATTTAGTATTCAAAAGTGTTGATCAAGCTCAAAAACTGACACATAATAATAATACACACATAGTTTTCAACAGAAGCTAGCACAGAAAAATGACAGCGTGCTCAGGCCAGAACTAGTAGAAAATCAGCTTCTCCAGTGAATTTAATGTATGCTTATCCTGGCGAATGATTGGAATAGCTGGAAAAAGGCTCCTTTACTTGCTAGGTTTTAGCCAGGATAAGTCCACCTAATCAACTGGAGAAATACTTCTGGGTATCTCCAGATGTTTGCATATCCCAAGGACTTAAAAACAAAAATAATAAAGAACATGGAGCTGTGTTCAGAAAAGCATACACTTCTCCCCACCTCCTGGGACAGTCTCTCCCTTCTCATGTGTTGCGTGCCTGCCTTCATATGAATGACAGGATTTTAGCTATCAACAGGGAGGCCACATACAGCCGGTAAGAGCAGTCCTGGAGTCACTCAGAGGAATAGCTGACACTGGAAATGGCAAACTGGCTTCAAACAAGCATACGTAGTTGGGATTTCTTGTGGACAAAAGTAAAATCTCTGGTGGAAAAAAATCCCAATTACTAGGACTACCAGATACCAAAAACGCACCCAACAGCTCTGAGAACTCAAGCTTGGTCAGCTTATTAGAGGGATAGATGTGCATGTTTACAAGTGACACCACCACTTACAGAACGCACATGGCAGCGGTGCAGGAGAGTAAGCAATCACCTACATGCCTGCCAGCAAATCTTTCCAGCAGTTAAAGATATATATAAGCAGTACCAATTTCACAGTATGTTTTCAAATAATTAATATTCGAGCCAGAGTCACCTTTTAGAGCTACAGAGGTTAGGCTGTCAAAAGGAAAACAGACGTAGACCATATGATGTCAATGTAAGAAAACTAAAATAAAAAAGAAGCAGCAGCATAAGAAATACCTGTCCATCAAACAGGTAACAGATGGCCTGATGCAGGGATAGGTCTCATATGTCTTGGTATTGCAGAAGTGACTAATAGCACAGAAGTGCTTTAAACAGGAGTTACTCTTCACATAAAAAGACTTGTTTCTGTTGAAGATACCAAATACTGTTGAAGCACTACACTTCCAAGCGCAGTCTTGAAAAGATGTACAGTGTCACCAGGACTGCCAGAGATATCCACTTTCTGGGGGAATATACTGGACTTTCCCTTCATCGCAACCTAACTACATTCTCTACAGCCTGCTGCAAACGCAAGCATAGACAACAATGAGAACCAGGTGAAACAACTGCAGTACTACCTCGTACATGACCCCAGCCCTCTTTGGAGCATATGTATATTTAAAAACCCTCAACAGATTTTGTCAATAATTTCAATTAAAAATTAAGCACAAATTGTTCATGCAAACAAGAAGTTTATCTACATCAAACTTTCTCCATTAAAAAAGCTTTTCCTTCGTACAGCTCTTTCTTCCCACCAGTATTTTCTTTTGCTTTTTGAGGTTATTATGATTCAGTGATAAGATCCATGAATATGAAACAATCTCAACATGGTCTTCAGCTTGCTTTCAGATGTTTGGCTTGAAAAATCCAGGATATCCTCTGCAAATATATCCAGGAGAGTTCATGAACTTACTGTATCAATCATATTTTGAATTAGCAGAAGACAAACATTGAAAACTTTTTTTTATTTATTATGTTGACAGGAAAAAAAGAAGGGTCAACTAAAGTAAGAGCTTTGCTCCATTTGATTACTACAAATGGATTCCAACTTCAAGTATATTAAGATATCTACTTTTATCAGTCTCATTCTGGGTTGTTCTGATTATTATTTGACTCCATACATCTTTCTTGTACCTCTTACCTAAATAATCTGTACTGACCCCAAGTTTAACAGATAATCAACAAGTGTAATATACATTACATTGGATCAGGAATATCTACACTTGACCAAGTTGTCACAAAAACTTCTTTCTATTCAAATTGATCGAGTTCTTTTTAAAGCTATTATTCCATTGCTCAAAGATTACTCATACTTATTGTAGACCAATTTCACCTCACATATTATTCATAAGGTGGCTTTGCATTTCAAAGAAATTTGTCTCTGACAAAACAACTGTGAAATTGGTCGTCACATAGAATTTTTTCCAATTCCTTTGTTTTATTGCCTAAATTTACTCAGAAGAAAGCATTCAGCAGTGCTTTGACACAAAGCAAAATATACCTACAGATAAACCAGTAAAACTCTACTTTTTTTTTTTTTTTTTTTTAAGTTGGGAGGATTCAAACACGTAATCAATTAGAATATTTGTTCTCTACAATAAAGGAAGTCAGATAACATGCCAAAGAATAGTTATTTAGTTACAGCAACAAGAGCTACTTTGGTAGCTGAAGAGCAAGCAGCTGCACGAGTTTCTAAATGCGTTAAAGCATTTTTATAGCTCCTCCAAATTAAATTACTTAACCAAATTTGTAAAATTTGATCATACCTGTTTTCTTTGTTGCAGGAATCAGTGAAGTCACTTTCATACCTTGTAGCATTTCCTGCCTTGGTCTCCATTTCCTTATCTTTAGAAGAGTCTACTCTATGATTATACTTGGACAGAATCTACAGGAAACATTAAAAGGGAATAAAAAAAATTACTTAAGAACTCAAAACAAGATTACAGTTTATACATTTTCAATAAGTAGCAAATAACTTTATTTCTGAATAACAAAATTTGATCGAACTAAGCCCTTTTAATTTTTTTTTCCTTAAATAGTTTTAATGTCAAAATAGTAGAAGTATATTAGCTAACCTGTAGAACATCATCTGGTATCCTTGTTATTTCTGGAGGTGGAGGAGTATTGAGTAACTGGTCATAGTGTTTTATTTTGGGAGGAGAAGGGTCTTCAAAATGTTTAAGATACTCATCAGAGCTCACAGCAGAAGGAATACTATCTTCTATGTGCTGTTTATCTGTTGCATCATTCTTTGTCACAGACTCAGTCTTTTCCCCCTGCTTTACCTGATGCAAAAGAGGTATTAAATGCCTTCAGTTAACTTACTTATCTTAGGTAAAGTATTTAATAAATGTTCTTACAAAATTACCATTAGAAAGATCTTCTACAATGATACAAGACAACGTAGTATTTGAAAAGAATCCCAAACTGACATTTGAAAAACTGCTTATGGTAAAAAGTGTGTGAAAAAGTACATAATTGCTACCTTAGCTTCTGTTTTTAGCCATCTTGTTTCAAAATCTGGAAACTGTGGTGTTTGCGTGGGACGAGGCAGTTCATTTATCTCTGGTGACCTTGATGCGCGATTTGTTCGGGAAGGGGTTTTCATATCAGGAGTACAGAACACAAGTATCATAGGAGAAGCCATCCAGTCAGCTGCTGAAATTAGGAGGGGGAAATAAAAATTAAACATACACACACACATTTAATTACTATCAGTTCCAGTGCCCCAGTTTAGTTTTCCAAGTCTATTAGTTTTTCATAGATTTACATATTCTAAAAGCCTGTATCCTACTAGGTGGTATTTTTAGTATGAAGAACCATCCAAATTACAGAAATCTGTAAAAGCAGCAAATGCAAAAAAAAAAAAAAGTAATAAATCTAGTCCCACTACTGGATACATCTGAAAAAGCTCAACTTACATCAACATTGCTTTAGCTCCTCATATATTCAATTGTCACTATGTTTGTCCCAAGATCTTCACATATTTTCAAGAGAACATATTACAGCTCCTCTCAAAGAAGTTTTAGCACTACTTTTGAAAGATCTATGTTACTGTCTCGTTAGCCTCTTTCAAAGCAGTTTCTTTTCTATCTTTAAACAGATCTAATGGGTATTCTCAGATCAAAAAGCCAAAACAGCATATTTGTTTCACAGCAGGCTTGGAAGGTACTTCTGGAGATCATCTAGTCCAAACACCCCTGCTAAAGCAGGTTCACCTAGAGCAGGTTGCACAGGAACGCATTCAGGTGGGTTTTGAATATCTCCAGAGAAGGAGACTCCAAACCTCTCTGGGCAGCCTGTTCCAGTGCTCTGTCACCCTCAAAGTAAAGAGGTTTTTCCTCACGTTCAGATGGAATTTCCTGTGTTCCAGTTTGTGTGCTATCACTGGGCACCACTGAAAAGATTCTGGCCCCATCCTCTTGACACCCACCCTTTAGATTTTTATAAGCACTGATGAGATCCTCTCTGTCTTCTCTTCTCCAGGCTAAACAGGCCCAGGTCTCTCAGCCTTTTCTCACAGGAGGATCCCTGATCATCTTTGTAGCCCTCCACTGGACTCTTCTCTAGTAGTTCCCTGTCTTTTTTTTAAACTGGGGAGCCCAGAACTGGACACAGTACTCCAGATGCAGCCTCACTGGGGCAGAGTAGAGGGGGAGGATGACCTCCCTCCACCTGGTGGACACACTCTTTTTAATGCACCCCAGGAAACCATTTGCCTTCTTGGCCACAAGGGCACATTGCTGGCTCATGGTCAACTTGTCCACCAAGTCTTCCAGGTCCTTCTCCCCAGAACTGCTCTCCAGCAGGTCAGCCCCTAACCTGTACTGGTGCATGGGGTTATTCCTCCCCAGGTGCAGGACGCTATGCTAGCCTTGAACTTCATTAGGTTCCTCTCCGGCCAACTCTCCAGCCTGTCCAGGTCTCACTGAATGGTAGCACAGCCCTCTGGTGTGTCAGCCATCCCTCCCAGTTTTGTGTCATCAGCAAACTTGCTGAGGGTACATTCTGTCCACTCATCCAGGTCACTGGTGAATATATTGAACAGAACTAGACCCAGCACTGACCCCTGGGGAACACCACGAGCTACAGGCTAGACTTTGCGCAGCTGATCACAACACTCCGAGCTCTGCCATTCAGCCAGTTCTCAATCCACCTCACTGTCCACTCACCTAACCCACACTTCCTAAGCTTACCTATGAGGATGTTATGGGAGACAGTGTCAAAAGCCTTGCTAAACTCGAGGTAGACAACATCCACTGCTCTCCCCTCATCTACCCAGCCAGTCATGCCATCACAGAAGGCTACCAGATTGGTCAAGCATGATTTCCCCTTGGTGAATCCATGTTGACCACTCCTGACAACATTCTCCTCCTCCATGTGCTTAGATATGACATCCATTTCAAATAAGGATAAGTTGCAGTTACAAAATGATGGATCCCTCTGCATAATTCTAGACAGATATGAGAAGAATGAGCAAAGATTTACACTGAAGTGAGAGACTTTCCCATAGAAGCCACCAGCCTTTCATTTTCTACACATTAGTACTCATACAATGACTGGGCCTGAATTAACTATATTTGACAAGAAACACAGTTTAAAAGATTACTGTATATTTACAATGCCTTTACACATGCATTATGTAAAAAATGCATACGTATATTTATTTCACATATTTTTAACTTACCATTATCAGCCGTCACTTTTGGTTTTGGCCCAGGAGTAACCATGATTTTCCTGGATGTCATTTCTGGTATATTCACTTCATGATCATCTTTTTTAACCAACCTGAAAACCAAACCCCTCAATTAGCTCTCAAGTAATATGAAGAAATCACAATTAAAGGAATACTGTCAACCTGATTGCTTTTCTAGTATTTGTTCATCAACATGCAAGTCAAAAATTCATTTCCTCAAAGATGACTTTTTTCATAGATTTTTCATCTATGATTCTACTGCAGCAATTTGTAGCATGCAAATGTTCAGTCCATCCACAAATTATCAAATACACTAATATTTCAATCCAAGGCATTAAAAAAACCCAAATGAAACAAACAAGAAGTGTCCAGGGTAGGATCAATTTTCTTCATCCCAGATGATCAATTCTGTGCTGGGGGTACAGTCTATTTTATTTTGAATTGCCTGTTGCCTACAAAATTCTAAACAAGAGGCAATATTTTTGGCTCTTAACTTACTAATATTATTGTGAACACTAAAAGATTTTTAATTAAATTTTTCATAAGAATACTTATGTTAATCACTAGCTGACTTCACAGTGAAAAACCATTTAATATCAATTCCACAAAACTAGAAACTGAAATTTTTAAAATGCTTTTTTCATATCCACAATATTCTAACGGAATAAGGATCTAGGCAGTTAAGAGACAATACCAGACAAAAAGTGGAAATTTACCTAAACTCGACACGAAAGTGTGTCTGTAAGATATTTTAAATATTCAAAAAGTTATCTTAACTATGAGAACCAGATATAGAACTTCTCTACAAAAAGCCTAAGCTTTCAAAAAAAAAAAAAAAATCCATTTGAGGCAGTATATTTTGCTTAGATGAACCCAGATCAAATTTTGAATAAAAAACAAAAAAAAAATTGTTTCTAGTCAGTTTTGCCTTGAAAGTATTCTAGATACCTGAAACAATATGATTTTTAGTTCTTACAATGGAGAAGAAAATGTATAACAATAAACACTTTTGTTCAGGCAGTTTCCTTTTTTTTTTTTTTCCTCCTTCTTTTATTTCCTAATTATTTTTGGTTTCAGTTTTGTAGTAGGTGCACCGAAGCATATTGTTCTTTTAACCTGCTTCAAAACCGAAAACCTGAAAAATAAAGTTGGAGGAGTTGAGGTCTACTACATATTTTTAAGAATTTTTAAAGTGGTTTTCACAGAATGCACAGCTGCTAGACAGATTTCAGCTAGGCACAAGACCTGGCTGGCATGAGCAAGGCCTATGAAGGGGCAGGGCTGTCTCCAAGAAAGTCAGAATTATTACCAGTCTTTGTACCTGAAAACTACAGGTATAAGGCTACCTCATTTATACTTTTTTTTTTTTTTGCTTATCTGATTTTCAAGGAAGAGATTCTGCCCATTATCCAGTGAAAAAAATATCCTTCTTTTATTACTATTATTTTTCAATTTGCTGGCTTAGCATTCTGCCCATTTAACATGCTGAGCTTTCTCACTAAGAGGCAAAATGAGAGCTTCTTGGAGGTAACAAGCTGTATAATTGTTTCAACCTTTCTGATCAAACTGCAAGCTAACTCTAAAATAATGATGCAAAATAAGCAAATAAGCTAAAAGATAGTTAAACAACATTTCAACTCTAATGGCTTAATGTCATGACCTCTTATATATGCCACTAATTCTGAATTGATACGCAGCTTTAGTCACAATTAGCATGTGCCCATCTCTTTTGTCATTAATAACAATGAGGTATTAAAGAGCAATCATACTTCTGTACAGAATTTTAGTATTATCACTAGGGTATGGAAGACTGATAGTGTGATTTTACTTTTTTTTCCGGGTATTATATATAAATATTGCTAGTGGACTGCCTAATTGTTTTACTGGAAGCCACAGAAATAGAATCTACCTTTGTGGATGTATCCATTTATAAATTACAGCCATTACTAGAGCTGATGATCCCATTTAAAACAGTTCTTATCAAATAGGAAAAGTAGTACAAAACCACAAAAAGTTATACATAGCAAAAGAATTTAAGTTGTGCGATAAGCTGAAACTATTTTCAAAGTATTATTTGAGGGAATGATTTTTTAATTCATCTCTTTCAGGGTTCAGTAACAGTTTTCCTGTTATTACAATTCAAATACTACAAAGCTTTATAGATGTTATAGTATTTACATAACTATTCAAAAGGAGAGATCTCAAAACTATTTTAAAAGAAAATGGATGTGTTCACTGCTAAGGTGTTCTACACCTCACTGCTGCAAATTATTTTGTTTTAACTTTTTTTTAGAACAGTGAAAACAGTGAAAATCCGGAGATGTCTTTTCAACAGAAGACTGAAGAAAAAAAGAGCTGATTGCTTGTAAGGTGGGGCTGGAAAACGTAAGATATAATACACTGTTTCTGTAATGAGGAATTTTACTGAATGTTTTATAAGCTTTTTCTGGGTCTATATTTCTAAAGCTTTTGGAACGTTTAAATTGGCTATGTAGTATCTACTGCAGACAACACGTCCTCAAATCCAAGGTTAAGGAAAGCAAAAGATATCCAGATATACTGTGCATTTTCCCTTTGTAAACAGATTGTCTATGGAAGATTCTTATCATGGTGTAGTCAAGGGAAGGAGTGTATCAAAAGATATGTTTCTTGGCAGCGTTTGGCACTGCAAAGGGTACATGAAAAGACACGCAGAGAATTGAATAAAGACACAGGACTAACCAGCTTGTACATAATAACATGTCACCTGCTTGAAGAAAGAGAGAAGGGCAATAGCAGCAAGAAATTAGTACAGCAAGAAGAAACTACAGGAAGTTCAGTAGAGAAACAATCTGAACTTAAGTAATTTACTCACTTCTTGCTTGTCTGAGCAGCTTTACGAATAAGTGACATTGTAAAATCTTCATTCATACACATGGTATGTTCACTAATGCCAAAGTGTTCAAGTTTTGGTGTTGCACACTCATAATCGTCCATCTTAAGCATACATTTTGGTGTTTTGGGCAAAATACAGGGGCTCTGCGTTTTTAGAAGAGTTCTGTTCTTTGAATTTTCTTGATGTGCATTTGTTGCATGTTGTCCTTTCACTGCACTCCAAGGCCTGGAGAATACATATTGTGAAAGACCAAAATCAGAAAGCTGGGGGTTACGCAGTGGGTCTTTGGGCACTGGTGGCTTCTCAGTACAAGCAGGAAGATGAGGTACATCATCTGCTTTTTCTTCATCAGATTTATTCTGGACAGATGCTGCTGAATCACTGTTAACTTCTTCCTCCTCTTCTGTTTGAGAAAAGTAATTAGGAAAAAAAAAAGTCATGTCAGAAGTTTCTGATTTAAGAATTTATAAAATAAATTGACATTTCTCTCTCACCCCCTTTTTTAGTTTGTTATTGTAAAAAAGAAATTCCTTCTTTCATTTTAAAGCAATGAACTTGAAGCTACAACAGACATCAAAAGCTCATATCAGGCTAAGCTATATTTTTAATATGTCACACATTTACTGTATTTCACTCTATTGGTAAATATTATTTCTAGGAAAAATGAAATGAAAGATTTTGTTACACAAATGTATTTTTAATAGAATTTATCTCCCTGCATGGAGCAGGCAGGAAGTGCTAATCTTAAATATATTTATTTGGTTTTATTTCAGTGCAAGAGTGGAAATTCATTAAAAATGTACAACATAAATAACAATGAAAACAAAGGTTGTATAGAATTGAAAATGGTTGTGGGGAAAGAGCAAAGGCTGCATACAGTACTAGAATGCTCATTCTTCAGAAAAACAATATTGAAGGTTATGAAGCAGCAACTACAAACTCATGAAAGAGGGTTGCTTTTCAGATAACAAGAGTCATCCACTGCAGAAATAAGCAAACGTGTAATTTGTACATTTCTGTAGTTGGATAAACTGAAACACCCTCAAACATTTGTGAATTCCTGCATGATGTAAGAAGCAGAGAGGGGAAAAAAAGCACTATTTAAAATAATATGGCAGAGGAATTACATTTTTATGTATATCGGTATTATGTATTCAGATATGCTTAAAAATACATCTTAAAATAAATTAACCTTGTATCTCTGTTTGTAGTCTTCTTTAAAAGCAGAGAGAACAGGAAGGAAAGTACTATAAAATTAGAGCCTTCTGCCATATCTTTGTAAAACAGTTGCGGTAGCTTAACTCAGACATGAATATGGTCCATGATCGCAATTCCCAATTTTGTTTTGTGTCATGACTGGATAATGCTCAGGGGAAGGTTAAGGTGTGCCCTGTCAAAGGCTTCTTGAAGATTGATTGGGCCCTTGGTACCAAAAGGGGTATGTATAGTACTGAGAGTTATAGAATTCTAAACTCATTTGTCATTTCTCGATTTTTCACACAGGTGTGTGTGCACTTTCTGGCTCGATTAAGGATCTCCCTCCCTCAATCAATCAAGATACTGCTGCTTCATAGACTGCCACACATCACCTAATCCCTGTACGTGCTCCCCTTGTCCCATATGTGCTGTGAAGGACGTTATTTTAAGATTTTCTCTATGGTGATTTAAGTTAATGGAATCATCACATATGAATACGAACCAATTTAGATGCATCTATAATAGTTTCCCGTGCATGAGAAGCTGAAGCAGCATAATTCTCTGGGTTATCAAAACATGTTTGCTAACCTGTTTTCTGAGTATAACTATTACTGGAGAAAAAAACCCCAACATACACTAAGTTAAAAGCACACCACGAGATCTAACTTTAAGTTTTTGTATTTTGGTTTATTCTTATGGCACCAATGACAACAGAATATTTCACCCTCTGGATATTATTATAAAGCAAACAACATAAATGTACTTGACCTCTTAATTAATAGAAATATACATATAGCTAAAGAGAAATATTTTAGAAAATTACATTTGCCTTCACACACTGTATTGCCAAGAAATATTACCTGTAGAGTCTTTGACCCGTGGTTTGTAGCCATATTTCTGGAACAGCTCTCTTATTTTTCCAAGATCTGCTGCATTTCTTTGCATCAATATTTCACTTGCCTTCATAAAGTCATGAATTGCTTGTTTTTCAGAGCAACTCTTACCAAGACTGGCATTAACATCTTCCTTTGGGGGCACAGGGGAGGAGGGAAACATAAAGATATTGGTTTTCAAATCACCACATGGTAGTTGTTTACACATGAAGTGTTTTGGGAATAAGTATTGAATGCGAATTCCGATGAGGATAAGCAGCAAATTTAGGTCTTATCTATACCTGAAAACTAGGTTACAAAATATCAGGAATACATAGGGCATTAGCGCACAAAAACTTACAAAAGTTAAACTTCACAGTACGATAACTACTTACTGGTAACCTCTCAAAGATATATGGCTTTTACTCCATAAAAATATGAGATAACAGCACTTAGTTCGGACTCTTACTCCCCTATGTACAAAGAACTTGTGCAGAGCAGGTAGTAAACCTCAAGTTTATATCCTAGCTTACTTCTCAATTATTTCTACACTTGCTCATTTATATAGCCCATTTTTCCTACTTCTATTAAAGAAATAAAGAACATTCTTCACAAGTTTAATGGCTGAAGATACTGAATGTTCTGTGAAGGTTTTCTTGATTCTAAGTGCTAGTCATTGAACACAACAAGCATACCTCTTCTCTAGGGAGCTGCTGCTCCTGAATCCTTCTCCCCTATACCTACACCCTGGCACAGCTACAGCTTCCCTTTTACCTTTGTCTCCTGCTGATCCGAGCAACAACAGTGACTGCAAACTAATAAACAGTGCTAAATCTACTTTAAGCTACCCAAAAGTTTTTGGGCACTACCCTGACATCCACAGCCATTATGATGACTTAGAGAAACATGAATAAAAATAAGGGTCAGAACTGCTAACATAGCTGTATTGTGGCTTAATGATCAAAATGGAACCGTAAGTTTATGGAACACCCACTCCACAGCCACCAATTTTTCAAGAAGGAACTGAGTCAAGATGTTACCTTCAGAGTTCTCATTTCACAATGGAGGTCATGTAAGACTCTTATTGGAGATTCATCTTCATAGTCTTCGATACGCACGTTCGCATAAAAGAGTTTGGAAAGAAAAAATGGGTATTAGTATTTTAGCATGTAAGTACATTCTACATCAGAACGTAATCTCCTGTATTAGAGATGTTGGAGTCATATGTAGAGTCAAGACAGAGAAAACCAAAAAGAAACTAGTTCATATTGGGTACCCTGCACAGCATGAGACTGCAATTTGTACATTATGTTAAACTACACAGAGAAACTGCACAGGCTTCCATTTTACTGTTGCAGCTAATACTGTAAAAATTAATGTATAGCAGATGTTGATACAATAGGTAGGTCTGTGGGCTGTTGAGAATTATTTATGCTAAATTCTTCTCCTTAAAGAGCTTGAACTTGAAATAATAAAAATTGAAAAAAGTAATATAGACACCACTGAAAAACAAAAAGCTGAATTCTTCCACCTTATTTGTATGTGGGCAGATGTTAGCATTGTTCACTTATACATGCAGCAGTCATCACTTCTTTCACTAGAAATCAAGGTTAATGCAAATAGTGTAAAAGAGGACACCTGCTATGTGACAAGCCATAGCACAGAGATAAATCCAATTAGAAGCTTGAGCTAACTGCGCAGAAAGAGAACAAGCCCTGCAAATACATTTTCCTGTCTCAATCCACAAAAAAAGTAAAAGCAAGAATGTAATTCCCCGTTCATTCCGTTTTTCCCCGTGATAAACGCTCACCGACACACCCACAAAGGAGCTCAGAGAGACAACGATATGAGGAGGAGCCCAAATAATACCCTGCCGAGCTACTCCCAGGCCTATCCCCGGAGCCACCAGCCCACCAAACGCCCATCTCCACGTGCCCAGGGGGACACAAAGGCAGGCGGGAACACAAACCAAGGACTCCCGAGGAACAACCGGTCCCCGGGGTATCCCAGCAGAGCCATCAGCCCCGGCATTCAGGTGCGACACCAATCACCACGAGTGATGGGGAGCAACTCTCCAGATCGCGTTCCCAACTCGGGGTGTTGCTGCCTGGGGCTGGGACGGAGGCGCCGGCAGGAGCCCCGGAGCGGGGCTGCGGCCCTCGGAGCGGCAGAGCCCTAGGAAGGAGACGGGACGAGGCCTGCGCTTACCCGTGTCCTCTCGGCGCAGGGCCCGCTCCAGCTGCCTCGCCTCCTTCTCCAGCGTGAGGGCGAGGGCGCGCAGCTTGCCGAAGAAGTCCCTCGACGCGTCCATCACCCGCGGGGAGGAGGAGCCCCGGAGCCCCCCTGAACGCCCGTTAACGGCCGCCCTGGGGCTGGCAGCAGCGCTGAGGGGAGCCGGGCCCGGCCGCGCGCTGCCGGCTGAGGACGGTTACTGCCCGCCGCCAGCTTCGAACCGCGGCCAGCGCGCGACTCATTGGCGCCGTCAGGCCCCGCCCGCCGCCAAGATCTCGCGAGACCTCCAGAGAAGTGTCGCCCGCCGCCATCTTGCTTCCCGCTGAGGGGGCTGGAGCTGTCAGTGCGGTCGGTGAGTGAGGGTCGGGGGGGAGCGACCCGTTACCGGCAGGGTTCGGAGCGCTTCGTCCCCCCCGGGTGCGGGGTGTCTCTTGGCGGGCTGTTCGTGCCCTGAACCGGGAGATAACCCCAGCAGGGAACGGGCAGGGGATCCTTCTCCCTAGGCAGTAGTGCTCCGCCGTGCAGGCCGAGTCCCGCGGCCTGGGCAGTTCCTGTAGCACGGGAGAGCCCCGGAGGGCAGCTGTGCTGCCTCGGCCGCCATCCCAGTCGGGGCTGGAGCGGGCGCAGGCCTGAGGGCGAGCGGCCGCCTTGCCCTGCCCTGCCGGGAGGGGAAGCGGAGGCGGAGACAGCCGTGCCCCCGCCGAGCCCCAGGGCTGCACTTCGAACGGGATCAGAGAGTGGAACAGCGGCGTGTGGCTGCACCGTGGGAATGGGGTATGGCGGGGCGGCTTCTCTTAGCAGTTATGCCGGTTTATGCCGGGTTTGGGTCCTTGGCTGACTTGTTAGTTGATGAAGATGCAGTGTAATGAGAGGCCTAGGAGTTAGGCATGTTTAGGTCTAACAGATAGGTTAATGAAGAGCATGTATGTCAAATCTAAATGTAGCTTGGCCTTTCTTGCCTTTTTGTCCCACCTGTGTATAATGTTGGACACTGTATTCGTGTGTTCTATTTAACACTAGTTGGTCTAATACAGGATATTGTTTTTTTCCACAAACACGATTTCCCCTAGTTCATAAACAAGACCAGATAATTGTATTATAGTAAGTTTATGGACAGACTGTAGTTCAAAAGTTAATAGCGAGGAAAGGCCAGATCTAGATCTATCAGATGGACCTGGAAGTACTCCCTGCTTTGACGATGCAGTTACCTATTTGAAGAAGGAATGAATGAAGTGAATCCTGTGTTTAATAGTATCTGGGACTGGATTTTTCATAAATAATTTATGGAGGAGATGCATTAATCTCAACATAAGGATAACTGAGTAAACTCTTTAGCTAAATAAAGATTTTTGGTTTCCTTTTCTGGTCTTACATTTCCAATATGTCTGGCATTGTACTGCCTGCTGTACATAATGGTTGGTTGTTAATATCAGGTTCTGAACTTCAAACCAGCCAGCTAAAAAGCAGTGGAGTAAGCGTGTGCAGATTTTTCATTTTTCTTGTTAAACTTTTAACTTCTGTCCCAATGTAATGACCATTTTATATTTTTGTCTGTATTTTAAGGCACAATGTTTTTAACAACAGTATTACTCCGAAAAAGGATTCCTGGAAAACAATGGATTGGAAAATACAGGCAGCCAAGAGCAGTTACCCATTCAATGAAGCAAGCAATGATCCGAAGGCTGGAAATTGAAGCAGAGAATGAATATTGGCTGAGTCGACCTTACCTGACCCGGGAGCAGGAGTACAAACATAACACAGAAGAGAGACGTGCAAAATGGGAAGCTTTCAAAAGACTGGTGACAGCCAAGTTGCCTGAGCATAGATATATGAGCGATCATTTAGACCACTTAAATGTGACGAAAAAGTGGACATCTTGAATATTTATATTTGGCACATACTATGCACTACCATGGGATCTGCTGTTGTACCTATTATGGTAGTTTTGTAATTCAGTATAATAAGGGTAGATGACAAATGAGACTTTGTTACGGTATACAAAACCTTACATTAAAAGCAGTCCTACAGAACAGTGCGTTTTCTTATTATTGTCTCTTTAGAAGACAGTTCTTTCTGTGGCTCTCTACCATCTGCCTGCCTTCTGTTCTCCAGGGGTTTTCCTAACTCGGCCTGTGTTCCCAAGTGCAATGATGATGATTTGAACTAGATGTACAGCTTCACTAATTTCCCTTTGAAAGCTAGAACACACTCGCTCTGTTGAAAGGGATTATGTGCTGGTACTGACCAGATGGCTCTTGCTGGTCCCTCTCCCTTCCGAAGGGACCCTTCTGTGCACGTTAATACTTGAGACACAACTGACAGCACTTACACAGTGCTCACTTCATCAGGCATGCAAAGATCAAGATGAAAGAGAAGTACAAAGTTAGGTGTATGAGGCTGGAACTCATGGAAGATTGTAAAGATGTTCCAGTTTTTTTAAACTTTCTGGAAAGAACTGTTGAATTTAAATGGCAGGGTCATTGTCATGTCAGCATCAACTTGGGTGTTACTGCCCTCTCTTGCAGAGATTATTTCTGATCTAAAAGGAACATAGCCAACTGGCAGTCTGATTTCTAAGTCATGCTTAGTGTCCTGAAGGAATATAGTCAGCCACAAGTTAGAGGTTCTTTTTATTTCCCCTCTCAATACTAAGTGACGTGGAAGATGTGTCAGGAGTGAGTGTAATCTTAGGTTTGTTGCAGCTGGACTGTAAAAACTGTGGAACAGTTACAAAATATTTCCCAGGTGGGCAATTTTTCTCACTGATCTAATACACACATGCTACAGCTAAGCGATTTTCAGATTCTTTCACATACTTCTATTGAGTTGATGTTGCATTCACTGATGAATTCAAGTGTCAAGTCCACTCATATTTTCTCTCTTTGGAAGAGGCCTAAAATGGTACAACTTTTTTATTTAAACATGAATTATACTTCAGAGAAGTATGAACAAATCTGAACACTGATGTACGAATCTTGAATGCACTTTCAATGGTTATAAATGGCTTAAGATAACATTTATGGAAAAGTATACATATGGGGAAATTGCACAATACAATTACAACATGAAGGAACTTCCAGGCAAAGCAATGTGATTTTGTGTTTAATTCATTTATAAAAGCCCATTTAAAAAAGTTACTTCAAGTATTAAACTATAAATGGCAACATGTTTTCTCTGTGCATAGGACTAGTCCTATCAGTAACATACAAAAACTTACAATAAATGTGTCTTTATTACATACACCTTTTACACTTCACCTCCGACTTAAATACAGCTCATTACAAGTTTAGGCAGCACAATTAAAAATAACGTGGAAATAGAACAGCTGGGACATTGTGATTAGTGCAAATGTTGATGACGCTTGCTGGCAAATACAAAAATAATTGCAGTGATAACCCAGGGATGCTTAATTCATCCAAGTTAAAAAGGGGACAGGGAGAGAGGGCAGGTTTTGAGCAGCAGGATTGCTGCCTCTTCTGTGCTATTTTTGATTGTAAATTGCTGTTCAGAAAGACTTAAGTTTCTCACAATAAAGCGGTTTGCAACAGGTTAAGGGACAGAACTCAGAACCACGGTGAGCATGTGCGTTGTCAGCCAGGCAGCGTAAACGGAAGGGACTCTGCCTGTCACCATTAATACTTTGGTGCCAATAAAGGTGATCCCAATGCGTCATCCCGACACACCCGCCTGACCGCTGAGCACGTGCTCTCTGTGTCTTGGGGAAGAAAGATGGGGAAACCCCCCCCCCCCCAAACAAAGCAAGCAATCCTGTAAACATTATTGGACTTCACTACCTAATGGAAACAAGATTCAAGTAATTGCTGCAGAAAACAAAACAGCCAAACACCAGTTTTAATCAACATTAAAACTAACTACAATTTGCAGCTTCATTACATTTCATGACAGTTATGTAGTTAAGAAAAATGCATGTAAAAAGCTGTTTACATATACAAAATAAATTGATAGAAATGAGTGTAGTAAATGTGTTCAGTATTGTAACAAATCACTTAATATGCAGCTGCTCTCTTTGGTGCCATGTAGGGATAGAAGAGCCTCTGATGTTGCACACCTGGCTGTTTTTTAGGTACGGTGAAAGATGTGTTCTTGATCTGCACTGAGTTCGAGTAGCCGCTATTTGGAGCCTCTGTAAATGCATACCTGAATCCCCCAATTATGTATAATTTTAGATGATGTCCTCAAAGAACATACACTATGAAGCTCAAAGTTTGGTTGGTTGGTTGGTTTGGTTTTTTTTTTAAATTTTTAGTAAGTACGATCAGTCAGTGGTCCTCATCTAGGCAGATCTGCTCAATTTATGTCAGTCAATGTATCTCTTGGTAAATCTGCCAGGCACTAGGGCTGGTGCAAACGCCGCTTTTTTCCTCCTCTTGGGGCTCTGGGGAGCTACAACTGGACCATACTTCAGCTACATCAAGAAATTCTTCGAGTGCGTATCGAATGGTATTGAACTTAAACAAAACTTCCAAACCCCAGAAGATTATCTACAATACAGAAGAGCCACACAAGATCAAATGAGGGAAGAAACAGTACCTGAAAACTGTAGGCATTTAAGCACTCTGGACAACAGGACCAGTTTCTACAAATAGCATACCAAAAGCAGCTTGGTACCTTCAAATTCCACACTCAAGGGGCAGCTTTAACAAAAACGTTACCATAATTTCTGCTTAAGTCACTAAAAAATAAAAGTGCCTGAAGTCCCTCTAAAATAACACTCTGAATATTTAATGTGGAAGTTTCCAATCAAAGGCTTATGATGCATCTAACTTGTGACACTGCAATCTTGGCATAATACTGTAGGAAATGAGTTATGACAGAAACCTACAGCTCTTCCTGCCCTCTTCCCATAACATACCTTTGGTAGGAGCAGCAATTACATGTATGTTGTATGGTCTGTGAATAAATCGTCGTGAGAAAAAAACAGTATTAGCTGTGTGGTTTTAAGTATTCTTTTCTATTTATGGATCTCCTTGCCTCATCTTCACCAGGACAGGTCTATCATCTTCTGACATTTCAGAAACCTGGAGGAGAAATCACACTGAAATCTTGCCCTACATCAGGCTTCTGTCCTCATGCTGGGAGTGTAACGTCATTTTGTGTGCACGACTCCTGCGTGCATGTAGATTTTTTTAAAAAGCAAAAAGGAGTAAGAAATACTAAAGCATAGTTTGTAATTGCAGCCGATGTCAACTATCCTACAGTAACTACGTTACTATTTATGGCTTGCAACAGTAATTATTTTGGTTGCTCTAAAAGCTTATGGGCTGTTATTTTTAGTGACGATTTACGTATTTTCAAGACTTGCTGATACAGAGTAGGTTGAAGCACAGAAGCAGCACAAAAACATCACTCAGCACCCAAACCAGTTGTTTTCTCAGGATCAGTCTCCCTTGGGGCCTCCTGAACAGGTAGGGCTGCTCTTTCCACTGTATTCCCTGAACTTTCCAGCTCTTCAGGGCCAAAAGGACCTATTTCCTGGAGCATCCCTACACCCCCCTGCCTCTGCTGGGCACGATACTTAAGTCTGCTTGCAACTCAACAGCCAACAGCTGTTTGTCCTCACCAACTTTTTAATTCTGGGCTTGCTCCCTTCTTTTGCATATCTCCCTCTTCGATACAGCACAGAATGCCCTTCCTTATGGCTAGGCAGCTGGTAGGACAGAGCTCTGGAAGACAGAAGATGTTGTCCTGCCACTTTAGAGGTGATACCTCCTCCACAGCCAGGACCTGCCAGGAAAACCTGACAGCCCCCCCACCATCCCACTCGGTGGTGGGCCCTTAAAGCTCATCGATACAATTCCCTTAAGGAACTTAATTCCTTTCTATTAGTCTGGGGTTTCTCTTAGTAATCACTTCTCTAGGGGAAAAAAGGGAGCATGGGGGTGGTGAATTTGGAAGAATCATATTTGAATCATTTTACTATGTTTCATGTTTGCCAAAGTGACTTTTCAGTAATGCCTGCTTTTACACCAACAGTGACTCTGGCCTCAAGAGTATCCTAAGCACCCTGCTCTCCTCATCTGAAACATGCGAAAAATCTGAGACAAAATGTACCTGTGCTCTGCATAAAGATGTCAGAAAGATCAGCTCTTCATGAAAAGCCACAAAAACGTCCACCAAATGTACAAAGAACTGGCTTCAGAAGACCAGCACTTGCTACAGAACACAAATGGATTTAGCCCAGTCTGTTTACTTGAAAAACTTAAAGTTTTTCCTGTAGATTACCTATCCTGACTTAAAAAATCAAACAAGTTATACTGATGTTAGCCTACAGTATATACACGTTCATATAGGGGTATATTAAGCAGAGACCATATTGCTAAATCAGTGATATTTACCACATCAGAGACCTAGATTTTGCTTATAGTTCTGCTAGAGGATGACTGTGCATGTGTTATTCAGCTGCAAGACGCTGATACAGCAAAAGCCAGATGACATCCTGGGCCCTCTGCTACAGCTGCACCGGTGTTGGGGGCTGCAGATTCTGGTATTCAGAAAAAGCCATTTGAACTTGCAGTATTCTGTCTCTCTGGTTTTCCCCAAGAAATTCTGCTGGTGCAGTACTGCTGAGAGCTCACATTCAGATGAGCGCTTCTCACTTGACATTTGAGAAGAAAAAGCCGAACCTTTCAGATTAATGTGTAGCAAATGTTTTAGTAAGTTTTGAAATTAACAAATGCAAAATTTCTTGTACAAAGTTTGAAGAAACATTCTGCAACTTTTATAAAACATGCAAGTTTGGACTATTACTTCTGTCTCAAGAACATCCAACAGCAACCAAAGCATGTTCATAGGTTCTCAAAGTGTTCTTGTGCTAAAAGATTAATGTCTAAGAAAAATTTATTCTTTCCAAAGACAAAAAATACTTGTTTTAAACCTTACAGGTATTTTATAGCTTAGTATCTCCATCATAAA
The DNA here is from genome assembly GCA_013398915.1 of Dromas ardeola. Classification (NCBI taxonomy): domain Eukaryota; kingdom Metazoa; phylum Chordata; class Aves; order Charadriiformes; family Dromadidae; genus Dromas; species Dromas ardeola. The sequence continues at coordinate 581,879 of VYZM01004630.1, read as the reverse complement.
CATATTTGAATTAAGTAGCAATCAGTCTGGGAGAGAAGCCAAACAGGTTCTTTCAGTCCAGATCAACTCTGCTACTACCTTCAGTCTCAAAAGGGCTCACATCTATTTGTAATCAGCATCAACTGAACATCAGAAAAGTTACAGGCAGGAAAATAGTATTTGTCACTTTTTCCAGGTGCTAAATTCCAATACCACCCAAAGATGAGTTAGCAGTCTTCCTTACAGAGGAGCGAGGGGGAAAAAAAAAAAAACCATGTTGTTTGCTGTAGGTCTTGAGCTTAGGATGGACTTCATTCCTCACACAGGAAACCCATTTTGCCTTTTGTGAACAGGTACATCACTGCACAGAACACTCAATCTTTAGCAACATCAGCATCACTTAAACTGGACTTGAAAGTGGCAGACTGAAGCATACAAATTTTCAGTGTGTTAACACAGATGTATGATCCAACACTAATTTTCTCTTAGGTACTTTGTATTTGTTTAAATGGTACTTTAGAACCAATAAAAACTTGTGCCTTTATTAAAAAGATAAAACAAAAATATAAAACAGTATTTATAAACCATCAAGAGTCCCATAGAAAAAGCAGTACTCTTCCAGTTCCATTTTCTAACAACACACAACTGCAGTAAGGTTTTTCTCAGGGGTACTTTACCATTTTGTTACTGCTTCATACAGAACAATGCAGACATTAACAGAAAATGTAACAATTGTTAATTCCTTTTTGGATTGGCTTTTCTTTGTATGCTGACAGACAACTGCTGGAAAGTAACAATCCATGTTTTTTCAACTAAAAAACAAGTTTGCCTCTTTGAGCTCTATTCTTGATATGGTTAAATAAATCAAGTTAAAATGATGAGGTGGCTCAATCCCATAGCAAAAAAGCAACACCCAAGTAAAAGGCCTTTATGTTGTTGGCATTGCCTTGCTCCAAAGCACTGCTAGTAGAAGGAATCCTCAGTCCTGAAAGACTTGGAGAGCTACGATATGTTTAGTACAAAGAGGGGAAAAGACATCATCCAGTCCCTTCCCCGTCACCTGCTGTTTGAACTATGCATAGTTGCACTTCAGACTCACCAGCCATGCTCTATGTTGATTTTTCTTTTTTTTTTTTTTTTCCTTTTCCTTTTTTCTTTCTTTCTGTACCCTGGAGACCTGCTATGGAAGTGAATTCTGCAGTGCCTAAGGTATGAAGTTTGCCCGTGGGGAGGTAGAAGTCTCTGCAATCTACCCCCGCCACTGCAGCATAACAGAAATGCATAGTTCCCACTCTGGACCTTGTGCATCCAAGCAGGGCACTTCAGGATTTGGCCCTTTGGTAGCAGTATATAATTCAGTGTTGCATAAATGCACATTAAGAATCTTAAGGCATCTGTCTTAACTTCCCTGCTCTGCAATAGTGCTTACAAGAATCCATTGTACTGTGCAGAAATTTGTATTTCTTGTCTCTTCCTAAAATGTTCACGTTCCATTTTTTTACTGATCAACTTCTTCCAAACAAAATTAAGTAATATTCAAGCACAAAATACGTTGGAGAAACCTAGTGAAACAAAAAAGGTAATTAGTGGAATTATACTATGAGCTTTCAAAATACAGGTCATGGTGCATTACAAGAACACAGCTAGGTAACATGTAATTTACAGACTCCTGATTCAGGACAGCAGTTAAGGTAACTTCAGCTCATAATTAGGCTTCTGGGAGGTGTGGCTTTTTTTTTTTTTTTTTTNTTTTTTTTTTTTTTAAACCTCTTATGTTTTAGAAGATTATCTGCACTAAGAACAACGATCCACCACCACTGACCTGTGGCTAAAGTCTCTTGGAACCCTGATTCCAAGAATTGCTCATTCATTTTAAATTAAATTGATAGATACGGGGACAGAAATGATATTTGCTGAGGTAAGGCTGGGGGACTGGCCTTTCGCAAATCATGCTCTTTTCTCTAGAATAATCTGGGAATTTTACTTGCCAGCCATAACTTTGATTGCTTCTGCTGTGTGTTATAGGCATAAAACTGAAAAATACAACTATCAGTCTGTTACAGGGTATACGAAAGCGCATGGAACAGATGGTGGATCTCACAGCTATTGCATAGTTCCTTACAATTGCAGGGGGACTGGAATTAACCACCTTGGCCTACAGAAACTGTGGTCAAATCCAGCTGAACTCAGAACGGCTGAAACATTGTGCTACTGAGTTAACCATTATTTGAAATAACACATACCAAAATATTTTTGTGTTGGGTGCAATTATGCACTATTTCTTTATACAACTTTTAAAACTACAGCAGTTTGGGCAAGTGCGACAAGAAGTACACAATCTTCCTTTACTGAATTTGGCTTGACTTTAGGAAGAGAGGGAGGACAGAAAGGAAATTCATCCCAAACTATTATCAGTTAATTGTCTACCCTAAGCCAGTGACTTATGTTCCCTCTCTAGGTCAGTGGAAAGAAAGATTAAGACCTGTCTGTAATACCCTATCAAAGGCTGCTGGGATGAACTGCTCTCAGAAGTTAACTAGTCCTTTCTCTGAAGAACAGAAAAGCCTTAATAACCTGTTTAGGTCAGATTAGTTTTTATATAGCTAGAGGCTGAAAGGAGTCCCTTGCTTGGAACATTCGTTTGCACATTTACATAAAGCATTAAGAAAAGTTGCAAAGGGAAAACTCATCATTGGTGGGTTCTCATGGTTGAGCAGTTTTTTTAGAAGTACCACTGACTAGTCTAATTTCGGGTTTGTATGCGTTTACACTGAGGAGCCTGACCAACTTCAGTCAAAGCATCACACCATCCCCCGCGAAGATCTTTTAGACAGATTTTTTTTTTCTTGAAAACAAACAAACAAACAAAAAACCTAAAGCCCCATCAAAACAATGATTCTAGATCAGAAGGTTTATTTAAAAAAAATAAATAAAAAAAAAATTAAGTGATCCTAAAATTACTGAGCTCACAGAACTCAAATACTGTGTTTTCTTTCCAAAGAAAATGGGAATTCCTTGCAAGTTCTGTCTCACTTTTTTTTTTTTTTTTTGGGGGGTGGGGAAGAGGGGGAGAAAACAGAAAAATGCAGAGGCAGTGAACGACCCAGCCTTCAGCCTCTATGGTTGCTAGTTGTCCAAGTAAGATTTGTTTCTCTTCCAGAGAGAAACATTTAATGGGAGCTTGTATGCTCACCACAGCATGAAGTCAACATAAGAGATGTCTAATTTATTCACTGGAAATACACCAAGGGAAGTTTTCATATATGCAGCAGCACTCACTGTATTTCCTGAATGCAAAACGTGCGCCGAGCTCTTACATATAAGAAGAGCACTGTCAATTCCAAGTGTGACAAAGCAGTCTGTATAGAGACACCTGTATTTACCTATTGACCTTCCTTCCTCATGCGCTCACAGCTTCTTAAAGTATAGGAGCACAGCACAGCCCACCAATATACCATTAAGAAAAAGACAGTTAAGGAGTTGTTCTTTAAGAACATCGCTTCCTCAAGACAGGATTTCATCTTGAAATTGCCTGTTTAGCAGATTAGATTCTTTTCCCTGGTCAGGTAACAAATCCAGCACTACCCAGTTCACTTCAAATTACAGGATTAGTCTGACTCGTCTCAGATCTAGCCAGCCCATGTTTCCTGCACTACAGCATTACTCCCATTCTTGTCTTCTGGACAGCCATCCTGAGTTTTATTTAGACTTTTCTATTACTCATCCAACATCAGAGGACTCCTCTGCATTCCATGACTAGTGACTTTTGACTTCAAGATGTCTATTTTAGTTTACTTATACATACGCAGAAACGGCAATTATGTTGGTCTTACCTGTTTCTCACTGAGACGGTTGGTTAGTAACAAGCTGAGATCAGCTTTCCAATGAAACTGTAATATGCTTTTTTGCACCTAAAATGTGAGAGAATCTCAATTATGTGTTTTTGCAAATTTGCACAACAAATAGCAAAGACTTCAAACCAGAAAGCACATTTATTGTGTTGTGCCTATTTTAGGAAAATATTTTTCTCCCCCTAGTCAAACGTGAAAAGATCCAAAATCTCAGAACAGGAAGTGAGAAAGTCAGAATTATCTACCCATTACCTTAGTGTAATAATTCAGTTTGGATTAGAGCATAAGACACAAGTTAGCCTTAACTTATAAACATGCTGACTTGATTCTATGGAACAAATTTTCTTCTGCTTGACTCTAACCAATCCCTAAAGACGTTTTAGGTCTAAAAAATAAAAAAATAATAAAAAAAAACGGGAAAACCCCACCACAAACAAAACTCTAGAATCATCAGAAGTGTTACAATGCAGGCTACCTGATTTAACATTTTCCTCTTCAGGGCCACTTTCCACCCACTGACTGTCACTGGCTAGCAATCGGTTTTGTGATTCACTGAGGGGTCGAGGAGGAAAGGACTGATTGGCTCCAGAGCTGAAAGTAAGCAAAGTCAACAGGAATTCTGTAATAGCTGGAGCTGCTTATTTCAGACATTTCTAGAGTATTGAAATTACTTAAGAGCAAAGCAAACAAAACCCCCTACGCTGGCCCCCTGCCCCCAACCCAAGTTCTCCTATAGGCTTGTGCCAGTCATCAGTCTAAACCCTTGCCCAACACAGGCCATTCACAGTTCTAATGGAAAAAAAGCACAGACTGATAGACAAGAAATGGCGTACTGACAACAATGCTACTGCCACACAGTTAAAAAACAGTATTGTCTGGAAGAACAACGTAATGCCATCTTTTCCCACCAGTAAATGCGAGGGCCTTCTGCTGAATATCTTCCTAATGCAAAAGAATATTCTGTTGTTTGCACAAGGGTCCTGCTCTTGTGTAAATTACACAGTTTATGTTGCACTGAAAGTAACTTCTCAGTCTTGCCTTTGAACCTCCCCTAATGCCTAGTAACTCAGGTGACCGCTGTTGACAACAACCTTCAGCTACAAACTCACCAAACTATACCAAAGACTTCTAAAATGGCAAATGTAAACACCCCCAAAAGTTTCACATACTCCTGTGTCTTTGAATCCTGTGCAGGCTTCCTGAAAATACACTGAAGATGCAGAACATGCAAATTTAGAGGGATAAAAAGTGATGAGCTAAAAACCCTCCAGCGCTAAAAACCAGCAATAGCCACAGCGATCTACCTCTCTTGCAAACTGTGTCTCAGCATCTCTTGTTTAAGCATGCTGGAGAAAGTGAAATACAAATAATACCGTGCCTTTTTCTCATTCAAAAAAGTATCTTAAGGTTTTTTTTTTCCCCACGGACCATTATTCAGTCTTCCCGAGGACTATTTTGATCGCTGTTGAGAGCCAGTAAGCTCTCTTACTTTCTGTATTACTGCTTCCTTAGAGCCATAGCCTCTGTTACAGGTCAAAACCAAGAAACAGACTTTCTGCACAAGCAGCACCATATTTTAGTCTTGATCCATTCTGTCCTTCTCTGAAGACTTACAAACCCACTCTGAAGATGACAAAAAGTATAAAAAATTAAAGAATAATTTTGAAACATTTTTTTCTCCAGATGAAGTAGAGTACACCAGTATCTTAAATGCTACAGTTACCTTTTGGCAGGTTCATTTTGGCTTGAGACAGTAAGTTGCTCTGGATCCATAATCACCAAACGAGTTGGAAAATTACACCCGTCGCCCAAACTAAACCAGAAACAAAGATTCCCATCACTGTTTGTAGTTGACTTGAATTAATGGAACAAGCATGCATGCAAATGGCAAACACTACAGGCTTGAATCAATTACTGAGTGCAGCGCTGAACTCCAGACTTGAGCAAGGCAGTTCTACCACTAAGCCGGATGATCAGTTAATTAAATCTTGGAGTGCAAATGATTCCCACCCTGTCACTCAGGATGGATTGCTGAGCACAGCACTAGGTTATGTATTTCAGAAACATCACAGTGTTTCTGCAGCCCTAGTCTTCCCCCAAACCACCATGCACAGGTAGTCAGACTATCTGGTATTTGTAACACCAGAAGCTGTAGCATAAATAATATTCTGGTGGCCATGCTTTCCCCTCCACCCATCATTTTGAGGTTAGCTAAACCTTCTTTTAAAGCCAATTTAATCAGGATAAAATCTGGTGGCAAAACAGACTGATCCATCTACAATATAGCTTCTGTCTTTTTTTAATCACATGAAAAGTGATGTTAGTTTAGCGAACAGCTGAGGCAGCTTAAGATCTTATTATTACCTCTGCTGTTTGCTATCAGACCTCAGCTTCACAAACAGGTTCACCAACCGACACGCAACCCTGCAAAAGCAGCGCTGAAACACAGCACCTACTTTGTTCTGCCAACTTTCTGGAGTGGTGGGAGTGGGCAGCAGGTCAGTCTTGCTTCATCAAGCTTCTCTGACGCTTGTCTGCAACTCCCTAACACTGGCTCAGCTGAAGTTTTAAAACGAGTATTTTGCATTGTATCAGATTTGGTTTTTGCACTGCTGCTTATTTACATGCACTTTCTCAGATGGCTTTCAATACTGAAATTGTTGTCTACAGCAACAGGAAAGACATCAAGTTTTTTCAGGGCTAAGACGGGGTGTTTTTGAACCAGTATTTCAGTGCAGCTGAAGTTCAAGCATTTGGATCTCCTGTGAATTGCTGATTTCTGCTCTATAATAAGACACTAATGCTATCACCAATTTTTGAAATACACTTCTCAAAGCTTTCCAAACTTCCATATTTAGAATGCCCTTCTCACTGAAGCCCTTGTCTTTGAATGAAAACCCCATGCAAAGTTTGCTCATTTTTCTCCTGCATATTTTCCCTACACCAATATTCATCATGCAGGATTTACAAGTTGGCATTTCAGTTGTGTTTTGTTTTTTTAAGAGAAAGGGAAGCAAGGTGAGAGTCATGGAATCAATTTATTCCCCAATTCATTCCCATTCAGACTGAATACCTGGTAAAGATAGGGAGTAGCCAATACTTCTTTTCGTCTCCAAAAACCTCCCTCAGATTTTTGCTGCATCCAAGAGAAAAGCCATTTTTATCAGGGCCATTTCGAAATGTGGGTGCACGGAATGTTTCTGTAAAAGAAAAACATGCAACATCTCTAGAGTGATAAGGAGTCAGGGAAGATGAATAAACAGACTCAAACTTCTCTATTGTTAATACAGTGGCAAGCTGAGGCAATCCTGATGGGTATTGTCGGGGGAGGGAGTCACTCAAGTAATTAGCATAAAAAAATAATCACAGGGTTAAATGACAAAAACAGAAATGAAAGGTAAGAAAGTTCACATAAGCAGAACAGTCGTCTTTCTCTTTACATTTAACAGAAGGTCTGAGACAGAGCCAAGTACCATCAGCATACTACATCCTTTATTCACTGATGGCTCGCTCGCTCTTTGGCCTGTGAAGCCTTTGAGCAGACTTCCTCTTCTAGAAGCCATTTACCATAAGCATTACTGCGCCTAAACCCGTACAGAATAGTTTTTTCCACTTGTGTCAAGGTCTGAAGTTGAATTAAGAGCATCCCGTGGTATCAGAAAAAGGTAAGCTCTATTACATTAGAAACAAAGACACACCACGAACTATAGCCAACCACCACCATTTTTGTAGTCAGTCAGGTTACACCCTTGGCCAAGAACCGAGAGGACTCATTGCTCTCGCCATACCAACAGCTTATCTTTTTACAGTCATGATCCAGAAAGTAAATAACGTGCTGACTGTGTTGCCAATTATGACCATTGACTTTTGGGTAAGGAAGATGCTAAAACTTTCTTCAAAGCTAAAAAAGAGACTGTGAATGTTCCTTAGCTGTAGATATGTCAAGAGAAAAAGGACTCAAACAATCCTCCTGTCAAGCAATCAAAAAAATTCCTTTTTCTCCATCAAAAAATTCTAGCAACTTGAAAATTACTTCAGCTTCAATCAACCCACTTAATTTTGAGGATAGAAATTTAACTTCCATTGAAAGGTATAAGAGATTGACTTACTCAGTTGTGGAAACACCCACCAGTCCCCGTCCTCCCTACCCCGTGAAAAACACTTTCAAAAATGCTTTAGCAAGAACTTCAGATATTTTAACTAATGCACGTAACTTGCTTATGTTGGTCAATGCTATTTAAAACATTTAGGCATAGAAGTTACGGGAATCTCTTTTATTATTTAGCAAATGTGCACCAGTGTTTCCATTTTTACTGCATTGCTTTTACAAGCCACTTCCTAATAGCAAGGTCTCCATTTTATTTCAAAGGATTTAAGAATATTCTTTTGTATCTGGTTCAAAATGTAGTACATTCATATGCAGTAGAGCCTTCACCTTGGCAGGGGCAAAGTATTCTAACAATAGGGTTACTGGCAAGTAGCAATTGTGTTACATATTTTTATATTTTTTTATATTTTTTTACTGTATAAAAACACAACAAAAATGCAGTGCCCCGGAGATCTCAAAAATACAAACAAAAAATTAACATTTATCATGAATCCACATGCTTGGCTCCAGCAGAGGACCCCTACACATGCTTCATTTCCCCATATATTTCACCTTTAATTACTTTCACCAAATATGCTTCTTATTGCACAGTCTTTAAAAATTCCATTTATATGTGATGGCACATCCTGTAGGCCTCACATTGTCATCGACTTGGTTGGTTTTCTGGACAAGGAACAGTTGCATATTCCAATTAACTGACCTATGGTTGATCTGTTTTTGCCAACTAGCCAGCAGTGGTAGCTGAAGAGTGACAGTATGCTGATGAAGAACATGGCTGCCACAAAGAAAAGGAACAGTACGTGGAATTTTGCATGGGTATCTGGCAATTCATTCTGGGGAGAAAGAGAGAAAGAGATTAATATGTTAACACTTTTTAGCAACTAATGCAGTATTATCACTAAACATTTTCTGCCACGCCCATTCTGCTATAGATCTTTCACCTCACTTTCTACAAAGGAAAAAAATCATCCCTTCCATCCAAGTTTAGTGGCATGATGGCATGGCCAGCTGTTCGATAGCACTGTGTATAATCGAGGGTTAGTTTTTTAGACGCACAGTAGGGGGCAAGGAAAAAAATTTCCTGTACTAAAAAAATGTTAACTGTGCAGCCACACCCAGAGAGACACAGAGAAAATACGTCCGCTTTCTTTGAAGGGAAGTAAATACGACAAAAACTTCCAAACCCTTTCCTGGCAAGGTAATAATACTGAACCTACTTCTGAACCAATGTAAGGAACGTAAAAGGGAAGTGGTTGTCATAATGCATTTCCAAGACTGAACAACAACTAGACAAGACCTGGACGGATCTTCAATTTTTGGTGATCTCTAAGGTTTAGGCAAGAACCAGCATGTACCTAGCAAAACAAATTTGCTGTGTCTGACCAGGCAGAAGTGATTCACCAGAGGATCTACATGAAAAACAATTCCAGTACAACCACCATATAAAAAACCAACCTCCCACCCACACTGGATAGTTGATTCCACCCCCAACCCCGACTATTTTTAGGCTTGCACTTTCAAGGGGCCAATGGGATTTGTAACAATACTATTCTATATCTAGATATAGTTCTGTATCCTCAAAATCACAGTACTTTTAAGTAGCTGACCTTTAACAGCACTATGAAAACAGAGAGACTATTTTTATTCAGCTCTTCAGTTAGCATTTTTGCCATTACTTTTTCCATTAGCTCATTCAGTATATGCACTTATCTAAGGCTGATTTTGTTTTAAGACTAAAACACATTTCAATTAAGATCAAGTGCACATAGGTGTATCTATATCCCTGTACATTGCCTATATTCATAGGCAACAGATTACAAGTCTTCTTCCTTCTGTGACAGTGTAAATAGCTACCATGAATGAATGGATTAGAAAAATTATAGTAGGAACAGTATTTAAATAATTACAGCAATATTGGATTTTACCTTTGGACAATTCTCTGCAGCTTTCCTGCGGCAAAGCTTTGCGCAAACAAAGACAATTTATTAAACACTAGTATTATGTTAAGACGAAGTGTTTGAAAACAGCACAGGCTTTGGTAAGAAAGAAATGGTTGGTGAGCACACGTGCTCTCGGATGTGCCGAGATCCAATGCCCATCAGCAGCCTTAGCCCCCATTCTCCAAGAGAATGGAGGGGAGAGTACATAAGAGCACACTGCTAACTTCCAAGGCATGAAATTTTCTACTGAAGCATAGAAGTACTGCTACTCAGACTGTGGCTGGATCACTTTCAAGAGGTTCCTCAGCTTGAACAGCACGACCACACCAGGTGCATTCCCTGCTAGTTGTTTCCATCGCAAGTAAGGTTTATGTGAATATTCTGTATGATGAAACAATTCATAAAGGTCTGAAAAGCTCAGAATACTCCAGAGGTATAAAGCAATGGCTTATAAATTACAAAATCTTTCTGACCTCAGAACACATCTATTGCCATTAGGTGTAGTTTCAGTCAAAACCATAAAAAAAATGAATTGCCATTCTTTGCATAATTTTCTTTGTTTAAAAAAAGAACCCATAACACGTCGGTATAGGTCGTCTTCTTTCCAATATCCTTCAACATTGAGATTCGTTTGTGTAATGTATCTTTAGCATAACATCTGAAATTGAACCAGGACTTAAGAAAATAAAGCAAGAAAAAGGAAAGCTTAGTTTAAATTAGCTTTTAAATTCCAAACTTTATACCTAAAGAGTGGTATTAGCCATCTTAGCTAAGATGCTAGCACTTAACGAATCTGTTGTAGGCAAGATGCATGGCTTTTAAATTCCATTAATCTGTGCAGAAAGCCTAAGGAGAGCTCAAGCTTTTACCTTGGAGTTGGGCAAATACATACAGCATTTTCAAAAATGCTGGCTACCATCAGATCACGCTAGAGTAAGCAAGTGATAGCAGCGTCCAGCTCTCTGAACTGCCGTCTGTTTCCTTATTTAATGCCTCTTTTTTTTTTTTTTTGATGCAGTTTTGCTTAGACAGTTTGTGCAACAGTCCCTTCTCCTCCCTGCTGTAGGGGTATGTTGTGGTTTGCGATGCTTTGAAATCAAGGTTAGCAAAATATGTACTCTAATTGCTGCTTATTCCTAAGCTTCATGTTAAAGCTATGATGATTTCTCCTACCTCAGAACACACTGCAGTGCTTCCCACTTTCCTAATTCATTTTTGTAACTTCTATTCTTATGACTCTTTTGGAATTGCATATGTCAACAAAATAGTTCTCTCTAAAAAAATCCTCAGGCCAGTTGATTTTGAAGCTCAAAAAGCAGTAGCAGCTCAGTCTTTGTGTTTTCTGTGGGCCAGAAAATACAAGTTTATTCCAGTTGCATCTTCCTAAAACAGTAGCTCTATAATCTGGAGGAGGATTTTTTGAATTATGTATGATTAATCTGCATTATCCCCAGGGAGCATTTACATCTTCTGACCACCCAGTTTCAGCCACTGGTTTTAAGTTCTTGAATATTCAGTTGCAGAACTGAAGCATCTTTCAAAAAACGACAGTTCCTTCCTGGAGAGAAGCATCCAGGCTTTGAGTGCATATAACAGTTGTGTTCAAGCAGCAATCCACACGCCACAGCACGTGAAAAGAGAGTCAAACTTCAGACATTAGTTATTTAAAATCACTATGCTCAGCAGCAGCACAGAAGCAGAGACTTGCAGGTGAGAGAGCTGCAGACCTTACAAAGGGAAGCGATTTGCACAATAAAATTAAGGCTACTTAGCACATGTAATAGACTGAAGCCAGTCGCTATTCTAGAGTCCCCTACAAACTCCTTCACAAGCATAGAGTCATTTGAGCATATGTCAAGTAACAAAAAACCCCAAATAAAACCCCCAACAAAAAAAAAGTGCTGTCAGAGCTTGACTCGTTACTCATCTTTTAGTAGGTAGGTTTAACTTCAATCTAGAAAAATATCAGAAGACGTGGTATATGTCCTTATGTGTACATTCAAGAGGAATATGTTCTAAGTAAGAATCTGGAATCACTCTTATTTTTTGGTTGTGGGTTGGGTTTTTTTTGTTAATACAACCAAAGTTTTGCAGAAGCCTGTGCCATCTACCTGGAACACATATCACATTCTTGAATTAGCTATATTCAGGATTGCCAAAATAATTTGGAGGACAATGAAAGACGCTGAAAACAGCTGGAACAGGTTTCAAGGGGGAGGGAGTGCAGGTAAAATGAGAGTACCACCATGCACTATGTAAACAAAGCATCAAGGACTGGGCGTTCAGCCAGTGCTGGTGTTTGTGTCAAATACGTTTGGATAAACTGAGGTTTTATCTGCTCATCTTTAACAACTTCCTAGGTACAAATAAAAATTTCATGAGTATAGGGAAAGTAGTTACGAGTATAAAAAAGGTGTCATTCATGTTCCCTTCATCCACAAAACAGATTTTTAACATCCACATCAACGTGTGAGCCTGTGGGAAACATTTACAGCCCGTGAGGCTGTTCCACCACTGTATGAACGGTATAGAGATCTTTCTTTAGCGCTTCTGCATAGAGCATGAAAGATGCCATGTGTAAGTCTTGCATGTGCAAGTGGGAAACACAAAGACTTTTTTCAACAGAAGAGGTAGGTAGGTAGCCTGTCTCACAATGTTTGCGAGTACCTGCATATGTGTGTTGTGTCTCTATGCGAGTTTTAACAATGCAAAACAATGGATTGCTAAAATCTGTGCAGTTATCACATACACCTTCACAACCTCATACTACAAGTTCTGAAGTGACCAAGGCTACACTCCCCAAGAAGCCGTTCATCTTCCACCCCAACACTGGATATATACAGCAGTTTGTTGCACACTGTCTCTGAAAAACATCTATGAGGAAGCAAAAAGAAACACTACCTTCTGAAGGGATGCTATAACATGCCAAGCTTTGGAAGGAAAAACTAACATCTAGAGAGCCTCAAAAGAAAATGTCAAAACAGTAATCTGTCTGATGCTATAGCAGACAATACTGAGCATTAGCAATGTACTGAAGCAGTCTACAGACACCACGTGTCAGCAGTGCTCTGATCTGATCTGGATACAGATGTAGAACCTTCCAGGACTCTATTCTGCAGCCAACAGCACTTGCGTAAAAGCTTACATACTAGACACATACTAATTTTTGGAAGCCTACATGATTGTGGTGCTGCCACCTCGTTCCAGAAGTCTACTTTAATCAGGCTATTACATGATCAGAGGAATATTAGCTTTATATAACAAGTGATTTAATATGAGTAAAGTGAGTCAGAGACCTACTCTCATGATAAGATCATGGCATCACCAGATTCTGTCTTGGAAGTAACCAGGTATGAAAGCAACAAGTGCGAGCACACAACTACATTGTTTATTGCCACGTTTCAGACGTAGCCCATTCTTGCAGGAAGCACTTTAAACAACTAAATCATTAAAAAAAAATCCCTCTTAAGTTTACTTCCTCTGCTTAAGCGCCCACTTCAATATTGTGTCCGATGGGCTTTGGAAAAGGCTTGCTGTAAATGCTGGCATTAAATGTTCATTGTGGTCAGATGTCCTGCAGACTTTTGTGGCACTAACACTTATGAAGTGAGGTGATAGAGCAAATTAATTTTCTTTGCTCAAGCACTGACTGGTAGATATGTAAAAGCGCATCTACAGTTTCATTAGAAATTGCATACAAAGCACTGGAAAGCAGCCAGGCAGATGTTTGGGAGTGGCACATTCACAAATTAAAAATTTAACTATTTACAGTCAAGCAGGACTGAACAGCAGAATCAGACCACTGCATTTGAAATATCTGTCAAGCCACAGCTATGACTGATAAATACATTTATGGCTTTCATCTCACACAATACTGACAGCTCAATTCCCACATAGTTCCTTGCTCTCCAGTGACAGGCCACTATACAGAACTGACAGATTAAGAGAAACATGTCACTTTGGCAGATCAGACCCATAGGCTTAGATGAACACAAACGTAGGTACTTTTTGCACCATTTATCTTACCTGTCTAATGCCAACTGTATCAAAGTACAGCTATTCTGAATACACGATCAAGCTTCTCTTACCCTGACACGGCAATATCTTTTTGCTCCGATAAAGATTATTTCTACAGCTACAGATAATGACTGCTTTTCTCAGCTACTCTGACAGCAACTAACATCTAAGAAATATATGTGCTGTTATTTACTTATAAAGATGCAATGGAGAGCCTTCCACTTACAGTGATTTTTCCCATGCTAGTTAATGGAAGCTGATTAAGAGAATTCTGATGCTAGCTCTTCTGTGTAGAGACAGGAAGGCACAGTACAAGGTTTTGGAGATGAAAGGGAGCAACACCAGAAGACACTGTTCAGCCTGGAATGTGACTGGAACAAACCTGATAGGAGGAATATAACACTGACGTACAAGGATGCTTGCCCTTCACATAAATTTTATTAAATCTAGTAAGATGCATGTATGTGTATTGATCATTTGACAACTGATAACAGTTGCAAGGAAGGTGTATATCACGAACACTGTATGTATCTCAGCATTCTACCTGTATCAGGTCAACAAAAAACACTAGTATGACGTTCAGACACGCCTACGTAGGGACTCCAAAACAGAGGTCAGTCAGTTCCCAAGAAATTAATCTGCCTTATCTTGTAGCAATTATCCATAAAAAAAGTTCAGGAAGATACATTGTAAATAACAATATAAATTGCCATTTGTATTTCACATTTATCAGTATTTTTATATATACATGTGTGCATATGTACATGCATATATATATATATATGTAATTGTTTGGTATAGCCAGTTCTTTCTGTATCTACAGATCTAGACCCAATAGTCTCAAAAAACCCCTTAGCTGTGCCATTTGATTTTGATGGAGCAGAGAAATTGCACACTGTCCTCACTGGAACTTCTTCCCCCAATTACTTATCCTGGCCAGTGTAATAAATTTAATTCATTAATATTCAGATGGTTCTCCTGCTTCAGTCACTTCGATTGATGCTGTTAATGGTAATGAACTATGAACAGGGGAAATGGTGAGTGACAACATGCTGATGCAGCCTCCAGTAACACATGCAAGATTAAACAAATGAACAACAACAAAAAAAAGCCTTAGAACTTACTGTCCAAAACTTTATGAAGTACTGCAAGACTGTAGCAGCAACAAACAGACAGTACAGTAAGGAATACATTAAAAACAGGAGGAAGAATTTGTAGTTAGAAAATCCCACACAATTATTCACCCTAGAAGGAGGGGAAAGAGAAAGAGGTTACTATGATATACAAAAATTAAAATAAAATAAAACCCAGTACATTCAGCTTTTGCAGAGCGTAACGTGTATGATGTCAGTGGTATGTCCAAAACAGCTGGCAACTAGTGTTTCAGAAGCATTTTAAGCCACCATTTTGAATGAAGTCTCTTTCCTCAGGCCAAATGATCTGGGCACCGCACATAAATTTTGCCCCCCATGAAATTCTACAGGACAGGACATGAGCTGGCAAAGCGTATACATAGAGCCTCTATAGGAAGCGCCTCACACACTATGAACTAACTGCAGTCACATGAGCCTCTTCATCAACTTTAGTGGATGTTGCTTTGGTTACAAAACCACCTTCAAGTCAACTACTGATAGCAGTACTTTTATAGTGATAGCAGATAATATTTTTACTGACTACCAGTGAATACAAACTGCAGAAGAGTAACTGTCTGAGTGGGTCTTACGTATAATCTAGAATCAAGAGCTGATTTTCACCGTGTAGCGAGTATCTCCTCTCCTGGTACCAATACCAAACTAAGCAAAAGAAAGAAACGGTGTTTCTTCATAGGTCTCATTAACGCCAGGGTTTCTCTGTATAAGGAGAAACCGCATGATTTGGGCTACTGGGCCTACAACTCCACGTTGCAACACACATTAAGAACAAGATTTATTTTCACATATTAAAGCATCAAGAATTTCTGTGAACATCAAGTTTTACTTCAAAGTTGCATTTTTAAAGCAGCATCTAATTCATCATGTGGGATCTAATTCATCTTTTTTTTAATAAACTTACCATGGGCAGTGGTGGTCCATTTTTAGTACACATCTGAAAGAGATAATTTCCAGGAAGTTAAAGCAAAAAAAATACATTGTCTTTCGAAGACACATACTTTTAGTTTCTACAGGTTCAGAGGTTGTGGGGTTTTTTTTTATGGTGTGTTTTTTTTTTGTGTGTGTGTTTTGTTTTGCCCCACTGTATCTTTTCCAAGGCCCTTGTCAATCATGCCAATTCTCCATATTATAGCAGCCATCCTTTTACACAAAAAAGACCAAGTGAGATTCACAAGAGTTATGAAGAGAGTCTCTTAAATTAACATAGGGAGCATTACGGAGTAACACCATGTAACAGTTCATTAAGCCACACTAGTTTTATGAGCACATTAAGAGAAAACAAATCCAAAGGGCCCTTTAGAGTTGTGTGGATAAGGTCTGTTAGCCTGGCATTCACTTCAACTAAGTTTACCTTAGGGCTATTTTTGCTACCTTTTGTTTGATGCTTGCTTGTTTGTTTTTTAAAGCTGAGGAAAAGAGCAGCACAGTGGGTAATCTGAACAGTCCGTGTGCCATTTTCATCCAACTTTAGTATAAGGACAGATACTAGATATTTCAGACACACATTCACTGTATTTGCTAATAAGTTTGATTTTAGCTGGAAGAAGTTCTTCTAGTTAACTAGATTTCGTCAAGCTCAGACTACTGAAGTCTCACTCATAGCCTCAGTCTTCAGTGCCCATACAGACTTCTCTGATGATTCAGAATGAGGCTAGGGAATAGCAGTGATGTCTTTGAAATCATTAAGACATGTAAATTCCACTGTCAATCTTTGAGATAAAGATTTTTAGCATTATTAGTATCACAGATCCGTTTCAAGGTGGCAGAAGCAAGATACAATGAGTTCTATAATAAGCATTGGCTGGTGCTAGTATTTCAGACCTGCCTTTACTTTCTCTCAATCGCTGTTTTTTATTTTTTTATTTTTTTTAATATAAGCACTGTTTTACAAAGCTACAAGCAGGTTTCCTAAAATGTTCTGCCACTTTGCATAATGGGACTGCAATAATAATATTGCACCAACAAGAGGAACACTGCTCTTTCATGAAATCCAGGTACTGAGGGTCTGAGAGAGGAAGAAATAGTAAAAACTGCTGTTATGCAAGGGCTGACATGCTGAAGACATGAACACGCTGAAGTCAGGATCGCAAGAGACAGAAAATCCATCATTTCAGATTCAGCTACTTACATGTCACATGCAGAACAGTGGTGGCAGCGGTCAGGTTTGATTAGCTGGCATCGATCACAGTATCTGATTGCTGCATTCAAGTGGCAAGGGTCAAGTCATTAGAACTCATTTGATTTTACAGACGTTTTCCCTCTTAACATTAACTGAATCTTAAAGAGTTTCCTGCACTCCCCTCATCTTTCCTGGATATTTTTAAACAAGCCTTCAGGCTCTTCTCAATGGAAATAAGACACTAGCATAGGCAGTTTGAAAGGAGGAGGAAAGCCAACACCTACAGCTAAGCAGAACTGCTAAGAGCTGGCAAAAGCTTCCCAGGAACTTAAGACTGGGATTCCCTTAAAGGGAGGCTTGTATTCAAAAAGCCAGGTGTCCTTAAGATTTTGGAAAGCCACAGTAAACTTTGGTAACAGTTATTCTGAGTAGTTTATGTTTCTGGAGGACTCTACAGCATTGCTAGTTTCAAGAAGAGAAACAGATATATATACACCTATAAAAGCTAGATTTTTTTCTTTAAGAATATACATATGTATAAGACTGCAGTTTCACAGATCATTCATATATAAGTTGAAATAAGAACGTCTATACATATTAAAGGCAAATACAGAAATAGCTCATAACTAGCTTTGTACTGAATTACAGATGGGAGTGAAACAGTATCTATTCATTCTTAAATTCTAGCCTTAAGTATGATGTTTCTCCTGCTGAACTGATAAAGCTCAGAAAAAGAAGTTTAAAGTGGGATATAAATGATTATAAAATTGAGTAAAAAGTTGAATTTTCTCTATTTCTAGCTGTATTTCTTTGCAATGTTTATTTTTATAGCCACAATTAGAGATAAACGTTGTCATCTATCTGCTTGCTAGAAGAGGATTTTTTTTTTTTAATTCCAAACACTGGCTACATGCTGAGATCCTCAAACAAAGGACTCCAGTTTCTCCTGGGAGAAAAAAAACCAAACAACCCAGCCCAAACAAATAACAAAACAAGGTCATAGCCTTTGCAATATGTGCTTGATAGATTGTTCATGCAGTGACATCAAATGAATTTCACTGACTTATTTACCAGTGTGTGCTTCAGGAGCACATAATTGTATCTCACCTCTCGATGCTGTTGTTGTATAGATAGGCAAGTCTTTTGCAGCTCTTCTCAAAATCTCCTGCTGGGATTCTGGTCTCTCTTCTTTTTCATATTGTTCTTTATCAGCTTTTGACAAGCAGAACTAGGAGGGAGAGAGCAATTGGAATGAAAGGAAGAGATCATTACTTTGTGTTCTAGTCAAGCTGCAAGGAAAAGACCCTATGTATCTTAATCCTGTGTCTTCGGACAACGCCCACCCACAGACCCAAAAAAACCCACATAAAGAAAAAAGAATACTACAGGAATTACAAGAGACTCTCAAAACTCCAAGATGGTCCTGGGCATATTTTAAAAAAATAATCTTTATGTCTGTTGCATTTTCTATGGTATTTTCCCTGCAACACAAAGGAAGCCAGATACTTGAGAGTTTTAAGAAGGTACAACCTTTCCTTTAATTCCTGATAAGCATAAATTAAGTGATCTGTGAACAAGAGGAGTGTGCAACAGTCCTTTGCTGCTCCAGGGCGCTAAAGTTCTCTTATCTGACTCCCTCTCTCTGACTTAGAGAGAGGTACAAGT
>VYZM01004630.1:536829-563022 GCA_013398915.1 Dromas ardeola | reverse complement strand
CACAGGAGCTGAAAGAGCTTAACTAGAATTTTCACTTGGGAGTAGTCAGCACTAGTCTCAAAATCCATGAGCTGTATTGAAAGCAGCTTCAGCAAAGCCTTTCAGAGAGTTACAATTCTGAGTAAAGTATGAGGAGCAATCCTGTTGAAGCCTCACTGAAATGTAAAGCTTTACCAGAAGAACCTGGAGAGCTTTTACTCACTTGTGAAACACTTACTTTGGTATCCAACTGAAATTATGAGCTTTACCATTAAGCCCCACAAAACGCAGTGTGCTGACAAAGCCCCTGCAAGTTGGGGCTAAACTCACTATTTCCTTTGGTACTTTTCTGTTCTGAAGCACTTTTCAACTCTGAGCTTCCTGCATGGACTACAACAGCCCTTTTTATGAGTGCAAATAGACAAAGTATTCATGGTAGTGAGTGGAAAACGCTGTGTGTGCAACTGGAACAAAAACTGGCTTAGTGTGGTTTAGTATGACCATATTTTCCTACAAAGAACATGTATATGATTAGTTCACATGGATTTTCCTCTCATCCTGTACTTTTTCCTCTTTTGGATTACAGTCAGTTGGCAAGCAACAATGAAGACTCCACTTACAGAAAGAAGGAAGCAGGGAGACATTGCTGCAATTTCTCTGCGTTATTTCCTAATCCAGAATGCAAATAAATTGCCTGATATCTCACAGAATCTAGTTAAGTCTCCTGTTACATATAGTATCATCTCAGTTATTGAGCCTGCCCACCATTCAAGGGTGAAACGTGAAACAATCTCCTTTTAAATAATCAGAAATAGGATCAATTTATGTGAAGAGTGAAATTGAAGTTTAACATTTCAGTCATCACCAAGAGTTTGATCTCATTTTTTAATATCTGTCTCCAAGTTAGATATTTACTCAAATATGAAACTGGAGATGCTCCCATAAAAAGTTTAAGACTGATACGAAGCATCACGCCAGCAAGCAGCAGTGCAATATGCCTTCCTCCCTATTGCCCTTGCAAGTCTGCTAGGTGACCAAATGCCTGTCTCCATGACCTGCAATCAAGCAGAGGTGGCATTAAACATGAAATACCACTTCTAGATGACATTTCTATAGCAAACCATTAATGCACAGAAAAGGAACTAAACCATAACATTTAAAACTCTTTTTAATTTGTCCAAATAACATCATAATATTACTCCAAAAATCCTGGAGAGGATCTTGGTTTTCTGAACAGCTATATTTTTGTTCTAATTTCAGAAATTAAGAGGGCACAGCCTCTTTGGACAATGGCAGGATATGTTCAAAGACATCAAAAGTTGTCTGTTACCACATAGCTAACAGAATTTCCAATGAGGTTCCAGCAGTTCTTATTGAAAACAGAAAGAGTCCCTTTGTTTCCTTCCTCTTTCTGGATCTTGTGTAATGTTGATTGTTCTTTCTTATGACAAATGTACAGGGATTACACTAAGACAACAGCAGCTGCAGAATCTTTTTTTAGTTCAATAGTAAGATCACAGGATGCTATTTGTTTTGCAAGAATGGCTAATTTGAATGACTAAAAATATATACCTTTACGCACTCACACAATGGGGAGATTCTCAAGTCAGGTTGTTGTTTTTAAGTACTCACTGGTATATGAACAGAAGGGACTTGCCCAGAGAGAGAAAAAGTAGTGGTGGTTTTGTTTTTTTTTTATTTGATTGGTTTTTGCGGTTTTTTTTTTGGTGTGTGGGTTTTTTGTTGTTTGTTGTTGTGGGTTGTTTTTTTTTCTTTTTTCTTTTTAAAGCTATCTCTAGAAGAAAACTGTATTAAATCTAATCTACCCCCACACCTGATATAGGAGATATTCATTACATGCCATATGCCCAAACCACCCCTTTCACTCACTGAATATGAAAACCGTGCTACAACATTACTGCAACTACAGGATGAGTACTGTCAGAAGTAGTTTTCTATTATTGAAGAATCCAAGCAGACAGTAAAAATTACTAGGCATTAGCTTTATGAGCAGCTCTAGCTCATACAGCTTTACAAAACCTGCAATAACATGGTTCCAAACACATTTTTATTAGCTAACCTGCTTAGCTGCTTCCTGCAGAACCATCCTAGATAAAGCTGAAACTAACCACCCCATAGACAAGTCCCTTTGAATTTTTAGGTTTAACAATTCATTACTACTCTTTGTTCTTAGCTAAACAGCAGAATCGTCTTTAGCTTTTTTCACTTTATATTCTCCAGCTTTCTAAGATTCAGATCTCTAAGCCATAATTAAGCACTGCAGAGCACTGTTTGCTTTTCCTTAGAAGCATGTTTTTAACTCTTCTCAAAAATGTTTAAGGTTGACATTAGCACTGAAAGTCGGTCTTGACAAAAATAGGATAAAAATTCAATCCCCATAGAGCAACCAAAACCTCAGTTACGCCATTTTAAAAGCTTTATAAAACCAGGGAATGGAAGTATTTTAAATTTGGTGCCAGTATTTAATCCTTATATACACACACCTTACAGAAAACAAGGTAATCCATCTCAGACTTACTGCAATTAATACTGTTCTTTTTCAAAACAAAACTTCTTACAGTCATCATGCATTCTTTTGCCATTATGTAAAGCTCCTTTATGTATTTACTTCTCAATTGTTACTAAACCTTAACCCTTGACTTAAGTGGTTCAGTCCTCCAGGTTATGAGTATACATTGCATTACTACTTTTTCTTACCCAAACAAAGGTCAAAACTGCCTCAAATTGAAATGTAAAAATGTTGTTACTGTATTTGATTTATCGGTGTTAAAATTCCAGGTTTCAAGGGAGCTACTTCATAGCAAAGGACTGTGCATGAGTGTCAAACTTTTGGTGAATTAAACATGCATTTCGTAAAAGGAAATGTCATTACACAAACTATACAGTATTTTAAGAGTAATTAGATAATTTTCATTCATGATACACTGTCATGCTGTTCTATTTTAGATGATGAGAAGCAAAAGGTGAATCATGCAGTACTGCAAACAAGTTTCATCACTGAAAACAGTTCAGCTATTTATAAAAAAGGCATCGACATTTTTCTAGCATTATATTTACCTCATTAGAGGGGGATGCAGGAGATGTGAAAATTGTCTTCCAATAGGACCATACAAACATGACAAATGACAGATGAAAAATCACAAGGTAGACAACTGCAATAAAATATACAAGTAAGAGTTCAGTGAATATCGCTGAAAAGAACAAGAAATAAAATTCCTGATCTTTGATGAAGGCTGAACTACTACTACACTATGAATCACCTGATAAAATTAAGTTATATTAAACCCCCTTCACTGGGTACACTTAGTACTCTAGGAGTGCACACTTAAAGAAAAATACAAAAAAAAAAAAAAAAAATCACCAAACATAATGGTTGCTATTCCTAAAGGAAATAATATGCTTTATGTACCACTCCAAAACAGACTTTGAAGGGAAAAAGCCAAACCAAACAAAACCAACCAGAACTGAACACAGCTTCACCTGTGGTATGTAAGTGACTAAACCTTTTTGGATAAAGAAGATGCTACAATTCTGTTCTAGATTATAGTAAAGTATTTGACAACTAACCTACAGAATTGAATTTAATTTCTACTTCTAGGAGAAATGGCACAGTATTGTGCCATTGTAGAAGGCACTGGTCATCAATGATGGTAAAAATTCCAAACTAGGGGTTTGGAGAGGACTGCACTCTGAGATGAGAGCTGTCTGAGTTAAAAATTGTCTGGGTATCTTCTTTCAAATCATCACAGGAATACAATCTGGAAGAGTCCTGCTATTATAGTCACAGCAGCAACAAAATATAAGTGGCTTTAGTAGAGTGCTTACTCAATTTATGAATGGGTTTGTGTGATATGGTTGCCTTAAAGACCAGAGACCCAGACCTTATAACTCAGGAAGCTTCTTCCAATTTTGTTTCCTCTAACAGTTTCTTTTACCACTTGTCAAAAGGAAACAGATCAGTTGTGCCAGAACAGCAAGCCTTAGAAAAGATGTCATACTAAATATTTACATTATCTTCACTTATATTATCTTCAGTTGCAGGAAGAAGGAAACCTGACCTACTTCCCCATGCACATAAAGAGAGTCCTTTAAAAAGCCGTATGACACACTTCATGGGTGGCAAAACAGTCTTGAAACTTTGGGAACTTCCAACAGCTCAGAAAATGCTTGTGCACAGTCACTGAAGACGTGGCCTTAATTTATCATCTTTCAGGATCTTCATTGCTGTTACAGTAAAAAATCCAAAGAAACTGTATTTGAGCTTTCTTCAGAGAATTGTGCTTTCTACCTTTGCCTCTGACTCCTCCAACCTTACAGACAGATCTGGCAAATTTTCAGCTGTGGAGCTAACTGAAAATGCAAGCAGCAAAACGTTTTTCTGAAGCCATTCTAAAACTGTCATCCTGATAGGAAAGAACTCGTGTATCACTGTACTAGGCACTGCATAATTAGAAATTGTCTTTTATTAAAAACATACTATAGACATTCAAGCATAATGCGGTTAAGCAATTAAAGTATGAGAAAATGGTTTGGAAAAGAGGAGAAACAGACACAAAATTGGAGTGGAATCAGCTGCACAGATCAGAGCTTCGGGGGAGAAGAGGGTTAGAGGAGTTGAACAGAAGGAAAGAGGAAATGAGATACAGGGGAGGGCAAGGCACAGCAAAACTAATTTACACAGTAAACAGTTCTATTCTGTCCATAAAAATCACCCCCAGAATTCAAATTATTTTGAAGGATTATTTTTAGTGCACACACAATACTTCAAACAGCAGAACCTCAAAGTCTGTCACAGGCTGTAAATGCCCAAACAACACACAGAGTAACAAGCACCACGGCTGGCTGCAGCAAGGGTGCAGATCTGTGCCAGTGCTACCAGTATTTACTAGAGAGATGTTAAAGTGCTCTTGCACTCTTGCAATAACCGAGATCTTGCAATGTGTCACCACCATTAAAAGACAAGGGCCTGTCCTCAGCAGCCAAAACAGAGTAACTCAAGGAAGAGCAAGGCTTTCACAGCTGTTCCAGTGATGGGCACCACCCAGGCTGGAGGAGAAAGAGCTTGCAATTGTCAGTCCATCCTGTCCCCACACTGAAGAAATTTTTGCTGCTTTTCTCACTCCTGTGCTGCCATTCCTACTGTGATTACAGGTATCTGTCCCCTCAGCACTCCCCAATAAATGAGAGGGAGGAAAGACATCATTTTTGACAGCTTTACTTTGGCAGTCCATCTACCCACCGTTTTGGGTAGCAGCATCTCCTCTGCAGACTACTCCCTGAAGCATCTTGGATCAGTTTCCAGTACAAATATAAACCAGCTTCATTCCTAATTCAGCTCATTTTCTTGTAATTACAAGCTAGATGGAAAATACGTCAAAAACGTCAAACCCCAATATCTGCCAGTTCAGCCAGACTCAGTCATGAGGAAGTCCTGGCTAAGCGAAGGGAATCCAGGATTCTTGGTGTCACGCTGTGACCAAGTGAAGTCATTTCTCTTTAAAGGCACTGATGCATATTAGACCATAATTTATGCCGTCAGGAGGACAATGTCGTAAAACATGCTCCTAGCATCCTCCTAGAATATGCTAAGCACTCCTAAGATTTAACATCCTTTTCTGAATCATTCTTAACACTACTTCCAAGACAGAGTCAGATTACAGAGAGGAAATAATATATAGCAGAAGTATATTATATTGTTGAGGGATTCAGAGTTGACTTTATTCCCCTATCCTAATGGATACAAATCTAGACAAGAATATGACAATATTACAATGAAACAATTAGCCTTAATGAGATGAAAAAATTGCTACTAATTTAATCAAAAGTGGTAATTAAGTACTGTAGTAAAAGGATTTGAACACAGTACACTGAAATATGGAGCACAATATATTTGCTAAGATGCACATTATTGATTTACATAGCAATATCACTGGTACTTTGGCCTTTTCACTCTTCTGCTGTTATTTTCCTGGCTATTGCGAGTTAACTTATAAGAACTTTATAAAACTTATGATAGCTTTCATTTCAAATGAAAAAAAAGACTTCACATCTCATTTTAAGATCATCCTCCTTGGTAAGACCAAGCTCCATGCAGGATGGCTGTGACATTCTCTAGAATTGAAGGTGTAAAAAGCATGCAGGTGACAGCTATTAAAAGCCTAACAGTCAGGTTCCAATGATACTGTCAGTCTCATTAATTAACCAAGCATTTTTCTTCTCTGGTAGATTTAAGAGCACCTGCTTCAGTCAGACACTGCATTTGTATTAAAGCCAGAGATCTGACTATGCAACACCAACATCATTGCTCTGCCAGGCTTCCTTAACTGAGACATAGATCTCGCCTTTCTGGAAGAAATTAGAAAGTAAAACTTATTCATATACAGGTCAACAGTAAAGAACAGCAGCAATCTGCAGAATTTTGTGAAGTCTAAGTGAAGCCCAGCTGTGCAACGTGATGTAAAAATCCAGGGTAAGACACAGCTCCTATCTTGAATACCTTACAGTTTATTTTGAAGGTTTTCCCACTCTTTCACCTCTTAATTAGAAAATGAAAGAAGACAGATTCTGTCAAGGTTCCTTCCTTTCGGAGTGTTCTCCATCAGGAAGAAAACTGCTAGATTAGCTTCAAATTCTATGCTCTTTTGCAAAAATAAGAGATGAGCACCTCTTACCCATGGTCTCACACTCTGAAGACAGCCCTCTGTGGACAGCCAAAATGCAAATCTATGCTTAATCTACCACTCACGTCCCCTCATAAGCTGAAATAACTCCCAAACAATTATCCCATCAATCATATATATTTCTGCGGGGGGGCGAGGGGTGGGGAAGAAAAGATCAAGTTCTGTAAAAAAACCCTCTGTATTTTGAACTTCTGGAATTGAATCATCCTTTAGACTAGTTTTTGTTCACAATTAAAAGAAGTGGCAGAGCAAGAATGCTGGCATTTTTTTGGTCAGTTCGTATCTCTGTAAGTACTAGCCATTGTGGCGTATACTTGCCAAAGCCAATATGAAGACTTAAGGAAAGTTTGTCAAAACAAGGCCTTAAGCACTTGACCTGGAAATCTAAAATTATAATGTGCAGCCACCTTTTAAATAGCTATGTTTACACAGCTCCAACCAGTCCTAAAGAATGGAGTTCTGAAGAATTTGGTAAGCTGTTTGGAAAATAGCGAGCACTAGAACAACAATTCTTCCTCTTCCAGAAGTCTTTCAGGTCCCAGGGTGTGTTCAGGAATAAACACAAAATGGACTTGTGAATCTGCTGCAGCTCCTTCTCTCTTCTCCTTTTTCTGCTCTTAGAAGGTACCCATTTAAAAATATTTGCAAACCTAAATCACAGTTGTGTTACTTACAGGTCTTGTCACCCTCCCAAGCTTGTGGTACTAGAAGCTAAACAGACTCAACCTCACAATATTTACCTTGTTTCTTAGCACTAATCTATTCATTATACAGAGCTTACACATAAAGAGTACTTTTAAATTCTATGTCCCTTAAGACTTGTGTGCAACAAAACCATTCACATCTTAAAAAAAATTTTAAAAAATTACCTTTTTCTGCAGTTGAAGAAATAGTAACTGGAAGAGAAAAAAAAAAAGATATATGGTAAGTAAACATGTATTGAATCAAAAATTTGGCTAGAAGTGTGATATATGAGATAGCTGACTTGTTCTAAAACATACTTCAGGTGTTAGTAGAGCCTCCCTACCCTGCTCTGGGGTAAAACAGGAGTTAGTATTCCTCCTGACAGCCCCTGAGGCTTGGTGAGTCAACAGAAGAGCTGCAGAGATCCAGTTCCCTGCACTAACCAAGCGAGCACACTCCTTTTCACAGACATTAATTAGATCATAATTTATGCATGCTCCCCTTCAGATACGCACCTAGCAAAGTTTTCTGAGGCATGTCAACAACTAGGCCAACAGCTGTACCACTGGAAAGCAGAAAATTAAATAAAAGAAGTTCTTACAGAAGTTCCTGTGAAACTGTGTTATATGTAACCTACTTCCCTCTCTTAGTTGTTTCCCACCACTTCTCTCTTCCTGTCACATGCTACTTTTGACTTTTTTACCCTGACCTGAATTCTTCAGGCATAGTTAAAACCTCTCCACTTCCTTCTCTTCTACGTCCTCATATCCTTTTATCCCAACAGCAAATTCTATTGTTCAAATCTACCGTGTATACTGCCTGACTAGTACGTCATCCAGCCCTCAGGCTTCTCCAAAATCTTCACACTTCATTCATCAGTTCAGGTACGAAGCTGAACAGAGAGCTGCTGTACTTACTGGGTCACTTTGTTCATATCACTCCCCTTACTGGATCTCTTCCTTAAGACACTGAATTTCTGAAATTCTATAAGGAAAGGATATTTTCTTGACTCTATCTTATACAGCAAATTTAAGCTTCTGGTCATCAGCATGAGCAAAAGGAAAACAGAGCACACCCTGCCTGCTGCAGTTCATCTCACTCCACCTTGTCTCCTCTCTCTCAGCTCTAACATTTCTACAGTCATCAGTCTGTGTGCCAGTTCAAAAGAGCTTTTTCCTGGTGCACACGACAGAGTCTTAAATCTGCAGGGCTTCATTACGCATTGCAGACCTCCTTCTGAAGGGTTACTTCAGTCACAGAGGTGGCATGTGTCTCACTTAACTGCAGATATCTATAGTAAAAGGGTCTGCAACTGTATTATGCAACCATGCCTCTTTTTATAGACAACAAGAGATGTAATAAGGTGATATCTCAATGTATAGATGACACTTTTTGTTCAGATATGTGATTTTTGTTTGTTTTTTTTTTTTTTCTTTCCTTTTTCCTTCCCCTCCTCCCTTAAGATACCCACTCAGCACTCTCTATCTGTCCATGGAAGCCTCTATGAAGTTAATGGAAAAGGTTCTAGTTCCTTCCACCTAAAGGAAGGAAGGAATTACCATTTAGAATAGAACAAGGCTGGCTTCAAAATGAAGGAGGTCAATCCTAAAGAATAGCTTATTTCACATCAGTTATGCATACTTGCACATTCTTCTCTTGTGTTTGTCTGAAACAGGGACACAATCCACGCAGAAGAATATACCTGAAGCACAGGATTACCTGCAAAGTATGCACGTAAATATAAGAACAGGTCCAGTTGCGTCACGATACAGTCTCAGAACTACTTCACTGCATGCTGCAGAAGTCGCATTATTTTTAAAGGAAATCCTATGTGTGTTTTTGCTTGAAATTTTACTGATGTGTTATTTCTCCAGTTAAAACTTTTTCAACACACATGGAGAAGATAAAATTATTAAAAAGGTGAAAAGTAAAACAAGCTTGCCGAGTAGGGTTGTTTGCTCAACTTAAAAAAAAATATTAAAAGTATGTTAGATTAAGCTTTTACTTTGGCTCCTCATATATCTTGAGTAAACACTTTTGCACACAGCTGGACAAACATGTACTTCCCTGAACAAGAAATATAAAAAAGTTCTTAATTATCCTCTAACAGGATGGGAGACCATCGTTATGGATAAAACTACAGGAAATTTTTTGTAAGTAATTACGGTCAAAGCACTCCATAATCTCTAGCCTCATTTCTACTCTCTGTACAAAACAAAATTGTGAGCCAAATTTGATGTTTGAAGACTCAAAATAATGAACAGTCTTTCACGCAGAAAAAAAGCTTAAGATTATATCACCTATGAGACTTCATCGAAAAGATCCCTAAATGAACTTCATAAAAATTAATTAAAGCTTCACAGCACCAGGAAGATAATTTTATCTTTTGTACCTCAGTCCCTTAGGTTAGAATGCAGTTATTAGACTGTACAGAACAATCTGAGTTTGGCAAACTCACGCAGTTTGAGGTAAAAGCCAATACTGAAACACTTGTGATTTTCATCCTATCATCCTCAAATGAAACAAAAATAAAAGACGTCCATTTCTCTTCTGCCTTAGAAGTTCATGCAAGTGTTTCTGTTTCTATCCCTTTCACTGTTGTTATTCCCATTGTCATCAGATTAAACAAACAACAGTCCTACCACTTGTCCAAATTCACTCAGCAAATGACAAATCACTAGTTTTACAGGATCTTTATATACAAACCAAAGCCTTCCTTTAAATAAGTTAATATTTAATCTTTGCATAAAACAGACAGAAGTATTTACTAGGCTGGCAATGTAACAAGCCGTTTTATAGCATTAAAAAATCAATTATAGCTTTTGAACTCTGGTTCAGGAAAAAAAAAAACAGTGTCGCTCCGTCCCTGGCCTGAAGTTTAAGTTACAAGCGTAGCGCTCTATCGCTTTTCTCCTCTGCTGCCTCTAACTACTTAGATATCGCCGTCAGCTTCTACAAAATTAATAGTATTTTCACTTCAAACATTTTTAAAAAACAGTTTCTTTTTTGGGGTGTGGGATGGGGGAAAAAAGCAGCACTGCCTTTTTGCTTACTGATTTTTTTTTTTTATAAAATAAGCACTCCATATGATTTATACATTAACCTCAGGATGCAACAGCACTATACAGTAGATTAGGTACATCAGCACAAGTTAGTGCCATCAGCACTGCAGTCAACACAAACCTGTCCGTATTTCAGAACCATAAGCATTGTTCTTTTGAGGATTTTCAATTATCTCACCATATCAGTCTATTGCTCAGATACAAAAGGAAAAATACGAGCAAAAATATTCTTAGGATTGGCTTCTTAATATTCAGTTTCTGGTTTCTTGATCAGACTTATGAAGTTCTAGCAAGATATAGCTAGGGAAGGATAAAAAAACCCATGATGACTGTGAAAGCTGCAGCTCGCGTCATTGCAAAGAGCTCAGAAGCAGGCATTCCTGTGCTCACACACACCGTGAGTTTCCACAATGGGCACATAATTTCAAAGGATTCAACGTCTCAGCATCACAGCACTGAGCAACTTGAACTAAGTGAACGAGCCCCATCTGTCTCACTGCAGCACAGAGCTTTCCCTTGGCTACCACAGGGCTTCCAAAATCGGTTCCACTAAGGAAGGAGCTCAGCAAAGCCTGCCTGTGAAGAGAGGTAGATAGGCCTACACTGAACTTCACGGTGCTGCAGCTTGTCCAGGGATGTACAGGCCCAATACGCTCCGCTAGTTGGTCCTGTGCCACTGAGCAGCTTACACACTGGACCACCCAAAGCTTTGGGGTCTCCGCAATACAAAACACACAAAACTAAGTACGTGACTTTACTTTCTACAGAATACTGCCTCCAAAATACACGATATAGCCTTTTATTAGGATGGATTCAAATGTGCTTTTTAACTTGGTCAGCTGAGAGAACAAGCAGAAATTCCAGGTTTGACTTTAACAGAGGAAAAAGTTGTCTCAGTTTTGATTTAAACACCTAGCATCACCCCTGGCAGCAAAGACACTTTTTCTTCATGACCCCAGTTGTTCGTCACACCTCTTTCTAGATACTCTTCCTTACATTGTTGTCTGTTATCTTTCGTCTCACCTATGTCACAGGAATGAAAGAGGCGGAAGCCTATAGGTTATCACAGGAAACAATCCTGCAGACATAGGGACATCATTAGTTGTGTAGCAAATGAGACTGTGGAGGAAATGTCATTTGTTGGAAGCCTTCTTCGTCGAGCATGAACTGACAGAGGTCCAAATTTCAGAAAGCTTTGGAGAATTTTTAAAGCTGCTTCAAGGAAACCTCCCAGAACATCTTGGAAGAACAAGTACGTTTAGGGAGCTCGTTTGCTTTCAGTTTCAGGCTTATTTTTAGGATTGCCATGAAGCATTCAAGCACCTTCCAAATCACTGCATAATAGGAAAAAAACTCCAAATCTCTCTATTCTGAGGCAAAGAGGTAGAATGATCTGCCAAGACCTTGCCAAGAGGTATGCTAAAAGGCGACACTTTTACCTTCAACCTTGGAAGAAAAAACCCCCACCACTTTACAAAACCCACACACCTCATCTCCCTACTCCCCTAAACGGCATATTCTAATCAAAGCCAGATATGCCCCTTGCAGAGCAAGAAATTCAACTGCAGCTAATGCAGAAAAGGGAAAGAACTGATCTTGTTACTGATGTGCTATGTTTATTTCCCCCTGTCCCCTCCCACGAGGGCTCCTAGCAGGAGTCATACTTCGGGTATTACAGCCTTTCCATGAATCTCAAGAGTAGCATTCACATTTTGGCTGACATTCCTCGTGGGTGGGAAGAAAGAGTGATAAATGTGCAATTGCATCCCTTCACCAGATGTACAGCCTTAACTTTTCTCAGTTTTTAAGGAAAAGGATTTTTATATATATATTAATCCTTTTCCTTAAAGGATTAATATATATACACACACCTGCATACGCACACAGTTTCAGTTATCAGCACTGAAACTCAATAGAAACTCCCCACGAGCATTACCCTGTCCACAAAGACAAGCACCACTGCCATTATCCCATGTTTTTAATTTGTTCAGAGAATGGCATTTAATTGAAAGCATAATTTAGATTTATGGTAACATAATTCCCATTTGCAAATGCAGACCTTAATCACTTACAAGAAGATGGTAGAAACATTACCTACTGACACAAGTGGGACAGACAGTGACTGAACTTTCTTGAGCAAATACTCGTTTGACTTCTGTTACAGGGCAGCGCCAGAGCATGGAGACCTTAGCACCTCTCCACTGTTCTCTAAAAGCTGTAATTCTGTGACCTTTCCACACTGAGCTATTTCTTATTTCCTGACTGGCAGGCACCCACTAGGTGCTTTCCTCCCTAAGCAGCAGAGAGTTGTTTTTAGACAAATGACTCAAGACGACTGAGTTGACAGCATTATGCAGCCAAATGCCAACACAGGAAGATGCTGCCACGTCCCTGCCGAAAGGCTATGGGGGCCCAGGAATTGCACACATGACTTGCCACCAGCTGGAACAAACGTCCTCTGCAGAAACTTGAGCCGTATGAACCTAGAATTGTTTTATTTTCATGTGGTGCTAGATTGATTGTATTTTTTTTTACTCCAGATCTCCAGGAGTAGGACACAGGTTTCCTCCCAATGCACTGCTAGGTCATTCAGAAAGTAATGTTTTATAGAATGGCGAAGCAAGAGAGGTGACTCCAGAAGCCTTCATGCTGCCCTGGCATGAAGACGCACACGTTGCCAGACTGCAGGCCCCAGCAATAGCACTGCCTGGGGCTGGTCTGCAGCGTGGGTGCACCATCACCCAGGTCTAACACAATGCTTGTCTCAGAGGCATGAGCTGTGGTGGACAACTCTTCCTGCAGGGGTGTATGAAGTTACCCCTCTCAACCATCTACCCACTCCCCTATGGCAGACAAACATAGCAAAAGTGAGCCCTCGGCTTCCCAGACACTTCCGCTCAGGTTTGAGTACCAATAAAGGCAAGTTTGAGCAACCACAAACAGCAGGGAATTGCAGTGATGAAGAGTGAACAGCAGTGAATGGCCTCTTGCCCAAACCACAACACTGGGTTACAGTCAGGAGAGGGAAAAGAAACTCTGCCAGGGCCACCGATGTGTTAAAGCAGTGCAGCCTTGGCACAAGCACCTGAGCTAGAGCCCAAACTCCTCTCACACACTGTGCACAGCAAAATCACTTGAGTGAGCTACTTTGCAACTTCAAGTGATCACAAGATGATGCCTTCAAAGGCACTGCAGGGAGTGCGGCAGGGGGGAGAAATCCGGGGTGGGAGGAGAAAGAAGGAAGAAAATACAACCAGGGAAGAGACACCTTACTGCAAGGGGGATGCTCTGCTGTTTATGGCCACCAAGTTTTCTATGTTCATGATCGCCATGCCCATTGCTACAGCATTCAACAAAGCATTATCACAGGGACAGGTAAAATGCATTAATATTTCAAATAGGGCAGTTCAAGCTGCACTGCAGACCTTTTTTATTATTTGTTACCAGCCATAGTTAGGATTTGTTGGACGGTTAAAACAATATTAATGCAATTCTTTCCCTATAATGAGTAATTTTGAGCACCCAGAGGCTTGCTGCCCAGAAAACATTCTCTTGTCACAATAACAAAGGAGTTCTTTATTTAGCCAAGGTCTTCTCAGCCTCAATGCAAAGAGTACATGCATAAATACAAAGAGAGCTACAGCAGAAATTAGCATAATCAATGCAAGATACTCCTTGTGTACTGAGTTACATTTAGCGATGAATTAAGCTATGACAACTTAAAAGACTTCTGCCATATATTCTGGGAACAGTATATTTTGTGCTACCACTTCCACAGTTCAAAAACACAGCTAGAAGGCAGCTGACTTCTGGAACCCACAAAATCCTATAGATGACTCCTTACCTCTGCCCCTACAAAATATTCCTGAAAGTTATACCAAAGGTCTCCTAATGGTTTTCTCACCAAGGGTGCCTGCACATTTTAAATTATTTCAAACCCACAAGTTAAACTCGGTTAGCATGCAGGAGGACATGTTGCCAGGTCTTAATCTCACAGTCTCACACTTGTGTCCACATCAAGAACCACAATGTAATGAGCGACGTATCAGCCCAAATAACTAAAGGCTTTTTCTGCAGATGAAGTTAACATTCAGCTGCAGCAACGTACCAGGTTTGTTGTCCCTGAAAAGCCCTATTCCCTGAGAAGCACTATTCACTTTCAATTTACCATAATTGCCCAAAGAAACCTAATGTAACTTGATTTTCTTCAGCTATTTAATCACTATTGCCACTGCTCATTCTATTTGCATTTTGATGGATTTTAAGCACTAGCATTACTTCTGTACGCTTTCCTCAGCTGCTTACTCGAATTATTGGTCTTTCTTCATTCAGATCTTTCCCAAAAATTCTACTTTATCATAACAATAACAGCTTTATCGCCTAGTTGTTTGGAAGTGCTGCACATAAGTTGTTTCCAATGTTGCCTTTAAGCTATCAAACACAGCGAAAAGAAAGCCTTGTTTCTTCTGGAAAGACAAAGAGAGCTCTTACTTGCAAAAGTCAGTGAGCTGTGCTCCCTCTGGCACAGAAGGGAATGGGAAAAAACAGAATTGCAAGAAAGGCATGGAAATTCAGAAGCATCTGAGCAGAGCTAGCTTATGTCCACACCACTAATTAATTACATTTACATTTGAAGGAGGGGTATTTACACTCAGGCTGGCCAGATCAAGCTCATAGTAACACTACACTCAAGTATCTGGATCTGTGAAAAGGCCTTTTGTGTTAGGAGTAACGCCAGTGGTTCTGTAGTTAAGACACTATGAAGACACTTGCAAGAGATAGGAGAGACAAGCAGGACAATCGGCTGGTGTTGACAGCGTGCTAGTATCATGTGTTGTACAGAGATGTCTTATGCATGAGATCAGGTGCTCTGCAGCAATACCAGAAACCAGCAACATATTTAAAGTAAAAATCAAAAGAAACACCCACTCAGCCAACAAACAACATACAGTTCATTCTTATAACAGAATTTTTCAGGTAATTAAGGAGTTATCATTTCTTTAAAAACAAAACAAAACAAACCACTCTTCCCTAATTCGCAGTTGTAACTGCCAGTCAATACCTGCCTCGAATATTGTCACTCAAAGCTGTGTGTCTTAGCTGGCTCAGGATGCTACTAGTAGATCCATTTACTTCTACTCTAGACAGATTAAAATAGAGTGACAGTCTTTATTTAGCTATTTCACACAGCTGAGAGGTATGATGGCAGGAGAGCAGAGGTGTCAGTTTGTAAGGAACAAAAATTCCAGACACAGCTGCTGTGACCTACAGCCGTGAACCATTGCCCAGTGGCAAGAACCATTGGCCGACGGTAGGGATCCGCTTTGTTAATCAGGCACTTTTCTTTGCATCTGGCTTCGGACTCTTCCAAAATCAGTCATATCCTTAATTACTGAGCCTGCTTGCAACAATTGTTTCCTCAAACATTAGGATAAAATCTCCTTGCAAAACTCTGTGGATAAAAATCTTGTACGGCTCATTACAAAGCATTAGGCACTCTGTTTTCTGAGAGAAGGATTTTACTGCTTCCAAGTTCGTCGGGTAGTGGGAGAAATCAAACTGCCCAGCAAGCTGACTTCCTCTCATGCATTAGGTCACTGGATTCCTCAAATGAAGTTTTAATTTTTTTTTTTTTTTTTTTTTGCCTTTTGCTTTNTTTTGTAGGATTGGTCAGGTTTGATTAGCATTTGCCCCCTGAGATTAAATGTGGAGCTACCTATAATGAAAAGAGGTAATTGTCTGCCAGCAACACATTAACAACATAGCAGCCAGTAATGTAATTTACATGAATTCCCATCAAGATATTAGTAAGACAAGCTTTTGAATCGAGTCCTTTAAGGAAGTTTTGTTTTGAGAAATGTAATTTAAAAACATGTCTATTAGTTGTGGGAAAGTTTAATGGTGGGGAATTCATGTCTTCAACATACTGGACTTGTAACTCAATAAATATTTAGTACGTTATTATTTTTATTATTAAAATATTTATGGAATAAATAAAAGTTCAAAGACTTATCATGATGATTTAGAGAATCTGTCCATATATGGCTCATCAGGTTGGCTGGTAACAAATGCTGCCATCTTTAAACAGTGGAGGCTTTATTGCTTGTTCTTCTTGCAAAATAAAATGTCACTCATTGAACCTTACTTGGACTGAAATATCCCAGGACAAACCTTGACTGCAGCTAAAGCTAATTGCTCTAGTTCCTTTGCAAAAAGGAACACATAGCTAGCAACTCCCTGGGAACATAACAAAAGATCTAGGTGCTGCAGAGGGGAAAAAACATCAAGGATAACAAGACAGAAAGTTTTGGCTAGAGAACAAGATCAGGACGACATGTTTTTGTTGCAAGAGGTCTCATTTATCTGCCAGACCACTTAAGAACATGAAAAAGCAACAGCACAAAGACTGCACAAGCCACTGCAA
Organism: Dromas ardeola; assembly: GCA_013398915.1. Taxonomy (NCBI): domain Eukaryota; kingdom Metazoa; phylum Chordata; class Aves; order Charadriiformes; family Dromadidae; genus Dromas; species Dromas ardeola. The sequence continues at coordinate 546,172 of VYZM01004630.1, read as the reverse complement.
AGGGATTTTGGGATACTTCAGAAGATCTATACTAAATTATAGAAAGTACTCCAGAGTAAACAGAGAGGCAAGCATACAAAACATCATCCATACAGCTCTCATTCAGTAAATATTGCTCTCAGTAAATAAATAAATAAAATCCTCAGAGCTTTCCTGCCTGCTGACAGTTCACCTCATATTCTTGGAAAGCATTAACTCAGGACTCTGTAAAAAGGTCAGCTGAAATAATATAAATCCTAATGCAATGTGTGCCGAGGAAAGAAACAGAGCTGCCTACTACACCTCAGAGGTGCATTACCTCTCCCACAGCAAAGTACTAGGTGTAATACAACAGGACTGCCAAACTGCCTAGTAAGAAACAAGTAGAGTTTGATGTATGGATGACACCTAAGAAGAGGATTAACTTTTGCTGTCATTTTTCTAGGATATCACGTATCATAATACAGTTGCAAGAATATCTACATTTGCAGACAAAGTACTGGAGAGCGGTCCACTGGTGAGAAATCGTGTTTGTGAAAAACAAGAAATTATTGCCACTGGTTTAACAAATAAGTCAGGAACCATACAAACTTATGGAAAGTTAGATGAGGAAAGTGATTACTTCTAAGTATCTACGACTAAGTGCGAGGTGACCCAGACCCTTAAACCTGCTGCCTCCTGAGAAGTCACACAGAAACATGCACCAGGATGGGATCAGGAGGTGCAGCCACATGTCTAAAGACTCCAGAGAAGCTATGCAGCAAGAGGAGAGCACTGTCACACAGTAGGAAAGGAGACTATCACAAAACCAGGCAGCTGAGGCACGGCAGCACAGCTCCTGATGCCCTGTGACTAACAGCTCTCCCTGACCGTCCTTTCCGTTCACAAACAGATCCCTGTTTCCACTCCTAACGGTTCTTTGGCAATCGGGTCTCCCAAGTGGCTCTGCAAGTGTGGGAAGAAGGGAGAAACACAGGATCTTTACAAGTTTGTGGCTTTTTTTCTATTGATGTTCTCAAAAAAAGAGAGAGAATGACTGACTCTAGTGCTTAATAGTCTTTAAGCTTCCCTTTGTCTGAATTCGTAATTTGTCTAAATTATGAATTATTTAAAATGTTCAAGCCTACCCTCTACACCAGTTGCTGCTTTAGCTTTATCTCAGTGGGTATCTAGCCTGCAAGACAGCAAATAATATCTCTGTATGCAATGGCTGAACTCAAGCTTTTTTATATATATATATAATTATTTAAAAAAACCAACATGAAACTTGAGTAGTCGATTAAACCAACAAAAATTTACACACGCAAAGGATCCCCACAAAAATCCTATGTAAAACTTGCATCCTTTTGCAGATACTATAAAAAAAGACCTGCATGTTGGTTACATAGATTTTTTTCCAAACAGAACAGAAACCAAATTTTGCTCTGTTTTGGGCTCCTTTGCAATGTTTGGGTAAATCTGCATGTCACAAACCCACAGACATGAAAGCCTTCAGGTACCATCAATACCAGCATTGTGGAAATACACTTTGCTTCTCTGTTTTTTTAATCCAAACTTGACAAACCTAAAAGCAATGACTACTTACCAAGAAGAATGGTCCAGTAACAAGTTCTCTGCATTCACACTATAAGTCAGTTGCCGAGGCACTAATGTAAGTTTTAAGTCTACCAGACAACTGCAAACCAGCTTATAAAATAACTGTTTGTTTAGGTTGCTTCAAACAAGTCAAGTCTGTTCCTCTCAAGGTTATTTAGATTTAATCTACATTTTGCTTCATTCTCTCTGCAGCGTCAGCTTGCCTAATTCCAGATGAATTATTACTTCTATCTCTAAAATTTTTTGTTCAAAACAGGCTAAAAAAAAAAAAAAAAAGAAGAGAGAAAGAAAAAAGAGCTATTTCCCTGCTTACTGCTTCACAAGAGATGCATAAGAATTCCCCACTCTGGAGACAAACACACATCAGGATGCACAACTGAAATACCACAAACAAAAAACCCTGCATAAAAACCTCACTCAATCTCTCTGTAAATCATAGGATTAAAATGGTTCCGTGCTTCACATTTAAGACAATGCTGCACCATATTTAGAATCAGAGAAAGTGCTGCAGAAACTGCAAAAGCAAAGCATGCTGTTCTTGTGATCCAGTTCTCTTTGACTATCTCCTAAGACAATTTTAATAGTCAAAAGGGAACATGAATAAGGAACGGATGAGCCATTTGGCCTTTCCAAAAAAAAAGGAAAAGCAGAGGCTTGAAGTGCTGCAGAGGAGGAACTTGATTTAGCACCGATAAGAGAAGACGGTCAAAGGTTACAGAGGAGGTACTCCACTGAGGATTTGCGGGGAGCGGGGGGGGGGAAGGGAGGGAAGCAGCAGAGGGGGAAAAGTCTGGGGTTCTTTCTTGACCTAGGACAGGAGGAGTTAAGCACATTCCACAGAAAACAATTTAGTGACAGCAGAAGGAGGGAATATTGGAGAAGTGGCTAAAACAACAAATGTATTTGTTGTGGTTTCATTATCCCTTTTATACCTGATTCACCTCCCACAGAAAAGTCGCCTGTGATTACTTTGAAAATGTTTCTATTAAATTTCATACATACTAATGAGAGAAAAATGGATACTCTTGTCCTATTACAGGAAAAACATGCACCGGGTAGGGAGGAGTTAACGACAGAGTTGAAAACTCCATAAAAGCTGCTTCAGGAAACTCAGGAACCTATAGTTTGTAACACTTGTAAGGAAAGTACACCTTAAACCAGCATAAACTCTTACCAGTTGTAGGAAGCTGTTGAACAAAAAGAGCTGGATAAACACTGACGTATTGAATGGGTAAAAAATGAACCCCATGAACCCTCAGCATTTACATGCACAATTTTAGACAGACAACTAGGATTTCTCCTACTCCCATTCTCCATCACAGGCAGTCTCGAGTTCCAAAAGTAAAAGCAGGTACAGTGCCATCCAAGTGTTTCACCTCAGCTCAGACACCCATCTTTGTAAAACCATAAATTCTTTGATTATGGAAAGCACATCCACACTAACTCATAAAAATATGAGCTTTTAGAGAACAAAGTTTTAATTATTTAAACTTCAATAGACAGCAGAACCTGAAGTTCACAGTATGCAGACGGTCAATAACCTCAAAGTGACGTCTACTGAAAACATACACTTGAAATTCTGGTCCTTTTATCCATAGTGTCTTGTAGGAAAACTGGGAGACTGGCACGTGATGAAGTAACATAAAACCCCTGATTAAAAATAAAAATGAGTTTTTAGTTCACTGTTCTAACTCTGAAGGCATACAGCAAGCTCCTACTGTCGCTACCAGAGAAAAATCTGAGAGAAGTTATTTTTCATAACCTTAAATACTCCTGCTATCCAAGCCCTTTCAAACCAAGAACAAAAGCTTTATACTCCACATGGTGATCGGGAAGAGCTGCAGCGATGAGTGATCACAGCTACAACAGAAGAGTAACACCACAAGCAGAGTTCCTGCTTCATCTCAGATACTTGTGCTCAGCTTCTTGCTTTCCCTAAGCCCCTTCCCTCTCCTACTCCAAAGCCATCCTGCCCATGGACCAGTCACAGTCAAGTTTCAAAGCTCGGTGGAGGTCTCACACTAAGTATATGCCAGCAAGTTTCACCAAAGCTGCTGAATGGGTAGAAGAGACAAAGCCCACACTCCCTGTTAGGAAGTAGCTGCTCTGGGCTCAGGTGCTTGTTTTCCACCTGCCCTCTGGCAAGCTAAGCAACACCAAACTGGCCACGGCACCCCACTTCTTTTTGACCAAATGGTAACTAGGGATCAAGGAAAGATCCCAACCACTGCAGAGCTGTCAAGAATGGTTTAGCAGAGACAGAGGAAAACTGACGATGGAGGGCTGGGGTGGGCACTGCAGATAGCGGGCTGGGAGGGAGAAGAGGGACAGAGTCCTTCTGCTGGCAGAAGAGTAGGAAAAGCAGACACCAGACAACTCCCCAAGAAACAAGGCTGACTAGTTCTGTTGCTCTTGGAACAATTTTTTCATTAGAGGACTGCCAAGAGAGCACATTTCATGCCATATAAAGGACACATGCCCACCCGTCCTTATAAACTAATACGACCAATACAGTGCAAAGCACCATATAAGAAGACAGATAAGCTTTCTACTCAAGACGAGCATCTAGTTTTCCAATACATTTGTATCCAGTCTGAGCACTTCAACTGGAATTCTACTTATTTATAGTAACAGAAAAGGTTCTCATTAAAGATCATAATATGCATGCTTGAGCTGAGGCACTACAAGACAACGAAGTGCATCACATGCGGTTCAATTTTCTTTATTTTGAAATTCATGAGAGGCACATAAGCATAGTTAACTGTTACTAATGCCCTAACCTGTTTAATTTGCTGTTCCTTTTCTTGAAACAGTAACCCTCTTTTCCTACAGGAATGCTTTTTGCATGCTTAGCATGCAAATGTACCTCAGTGCTGATAATTCAGCTTTTTCTGTAGTTTGAAATCAGAAGTTACTGACATACTGCTGATAATACCACCTTGCCATTGCTTGATTGCTACGGCATTAGCATTTTCAGAAGAGACTTCTCCTGGAGGAGGCAGAGGGAATTACCTTCTCTCTGTTTATGCAACAGACACTTCAAATGGGAGCATTACAACAGATCACCATGTGCTTCTCATGTGGACTGTGCTTTGGGGAAATCAGACCTGTCTCCCTACTGACAAGAGCTACTGCAGTCTCCTGGAACAGTAAGGAGTTCAATTTGTACCATTAACATGAAGTTATGTATTCGAAATTACAAACTGCTTTGTTTGCCAGGATTTTAAACACATTAGGCATTACACTGTATTAAAAAAGGCAAAGCTTTCTGCAAGTAGATGCTATGATAAGAACACACAAGTAGTTATTCCCGTAGCTTTCAAAATCACATTTTTCCATACTTTGCAGAGTTTGAGGCATGAAAACAGTCATACACTTACAAGACTAGTAAATCCATAAAACAAGCCATTCTCCTTACAACTCTCAGCCCAGAGAAGTGCTAGAATTGCACTTTTCAGAACATGCAGTTCTTGTTACAGAGGTAAAACCCTAACCTGAACAAGATTTTTATTTTTTTAAATAAAACCAGCCAGTAGACCTTAGTTACGATCTGCAGACAACTCAGCCAAAGTTAACTTCTTTCTCTTTTTCTCAGCGCAGACTGCACTACCAAATTCTACTAGTGTTTTATCAAAATGGTTGTCTGTAGGAAACAGGCTGGCTTCACCCACCAACTCCTACTGCATGTGTCAAAACAGTGTCTTCTGACCATCCTCTAGCCAATATGTATTCCAGCCCATCACCTACAAAAACATTTGGGATAGATAATAAGATACACGTCAGCCATAAGTGAAAACGAACCACAAGAGAAGAGCGCCACTCATTTCTGATCTTCTGAGGGATGCGGTAAGCAGACACAATCATTCAAATTCACTAATAGCATAATACAGCCATTGTTTACAAAAGCAATGTTAAAAGCAAAACATGTTTTGATAACTAGAACACATGAAATGGTTTTAAACTAACGAAAAGCTATTTTACAATATCCCTTATGTTTTTCTAGGTGTGCTTTCTTGCAAACAGAGCTCTGGACAAGTTATGTGTGAAAAGAAGAAATAATCTAGTAAGAAAGTGTACAGTCATGTTTTTCTACTTAAAACTTTTTTAAAACATCTGAATGAGATGTTGCCTTGAGTCTTCTGCAGTTCCTTCAGTTACGTGTGTTCACAGATTCTCTTCCACTCTGCTGACATTCCCTTCAGTTACATGTGTTCACAGATTCTCTTCCACTCTGCTGACATTCCCTCAACTTCCATGCATTTGGTGAGAAAGGGCTATTTTCACCTTCCCAATTAGCTTAATAGCTAATTTACCTGATGGATCACAAACACACGGCAACAGTGGTCTAAATAAGCCAGTGTTCACCAGCATACAACAGCAATGCTTCAGAGAGATACAACAATGCTGGCAGTTTCCATGGGAGGAAAACAATAGACTACTCACGAATCTTCTTTCATCTTATCCACACCAGTCCTCCTCAGTGTTCACAACCAGTATATAACTAATATAATTTAGGGTTATAGAAGAGTCATAACCAAGTAAATGCATACTAGCGGTGAATTACAGAGTAAAACTGAGTCTGTCAGACACCAACAGCAAGACATTGAGCAATATGTGAGCAGCCCAGCAGAAGGGGGTGGAGGAAGCAGCACAGGGAAGCAAAACTGAAAGGGAAAGGGTGGTGTGATGAAAGCAGCAACCCCAACTTTGCTGTACTATCTTCTACTTGATTATTAGGAATCCTTTATGATACTACATTAAGCTTGGCTTCCCACTTGATCTACTAACTGAATACATACGTTTAACCTTTAATACATGAGGAGAGACTAAAAGGAGAACAAAAACAGGAAGAAGAAATAGTTGGGGGAACGAAGGCTTCATCTCTTCCCATTTCCTTGTTCGCTTCACATCTTAACAGTTACCAAATCTTTAAGAATAACCTTTGAAAAAACACTGGGGTGGGGTGAGGGTTCAATTTCTCTTTCACCCTCAGTATTTACTTGGAATTTTCTATTGTGTCTCCTCTTTCCTAAAGCTTCCCTCCCTCCAGCTGTCTTTCCTTTTCCCAGGCACACATCAGCTGCACATTCTGCCCTTTGCCAAAGCCACAGAAAGGGAATAAGCCATAAGCCCTGCTTCTACGCCCGCTGTATGGGAACATCTGCAGGGACCAGCAACACATCATTCATTAGCAGTGTGCTAACGGCACATCCTTGCTCTTCTTCGTAGTACACACTGCAGTATCTCTCAGACCAAAATAAAACATAAGGAACACTGGGAGAAAGTAAACATACCTGCCAAGGGAAACAGAAAAACCTGTGTTTCACTAAAAAACCTCTCTATGCTGGTTTAAACTCAACTGCAGTGTAAAAGAAAAGCACACAAAGGAAAAAAAAAAAAACCCCAAACCACCCAAACACAAAACCCCTTTCCTCTGCCTTGATGAGACGGCCTTTTATCAAGAGTGTGAACAAAATTCCAACAGGTTAAAAACAAACAAATGAAACCCTCAAATAAACAAAACCCACAACAGAAAAAACACAGAAAAATAAAATCCTTGGTCACCAAGTACAATTTAGACAGATAACAACTGTAAAATTCAGTGACAGCAATAAAAAACAGTAAGTAATTTTCTTATTAAATGACCACTTTTTCTTAATAGTCTGTATGTGCAGACATTAAGAAAAAGCCGGTTTGTGAGCAAAAAGTGCCAGACATCTAGAAACCAGATTTATAGATGTGAAAGTTATTGCATAAACAGGAGCCAACCCTTTCAGTAATTTTCACACAAATGAAACCCTAATGAACTCAGAAAGCACCTTCTCTATGCCTGAGAAAGAGAAATTATCCACCAGCACCCAGCCCTGACTGACTCTATGATCAAGACACAGAGCTGGGGCTTGGAAAGTCGAGGTTCTGTTCTCAATTCAGCCAGAGACCACCTGTGCAACCCTGGGCAAGTCTCTTAATCTCTGAGTTTTTGTTCTTTGTTTGAGAGAAGAAACGCATAGCCCTAATCTGCCTTTTGTCCTCCTGCTCAGACTGTAAAGGGTACAGAAACCCTTCAGGTTACACCTGAGTCCCTCACACAGCCCCTCTCAGGACTACTGTTAATAACTACCCATGCCCCAGACCTCCAGTATTAAAGATTGCCTAAAATTTGGTTCCAGGTGTTTACAATTTTAAGCATGATTCTCCCAGAAAACTGGTACTATTTACTCACGCAGACCACCAAACCATAGCATGGCAAGTTTGGATACACTGACATATCTGCAACTCTCTCATGTGAACGTTTCATGTGGTATTTCAACAAGCGTTATTTTACAACTGTATTTCTACTATTTTAAGTCCAAATAACTTTTTGCCTGTGGTTTATGTTCCAGTCCACACACGTAAAGCTAACACAAAAGGCTGTGAAATACCACTTGCATTCAGAAAAGTTATCCAAAAACATAAGTCCTGCAGATAAAAAATAACTTGATTATTTCTAATGGAAGGACGTCTTTACCAGTTTGCCCAGACAGAAAGTACATGCAAGCCTTTTATTTCTAGCTAGGGATATCAAAGCACATATTTTACACAAACAGGAAGAAATAACGAGGACCTACAAACACTAGATAGACCTATATGTAGCTTAAAATAGTTCTTCATACTTCTGGTTTTTTTTCCCTTTTCACTTCAGTTTCCTTACTTAAACATGCCAAACGCTCGGTAACGCTGCTCCTTCGTTTTCCTACACTGCTTCCAAGTTTTACCAAGTCTGACAAACACTGTGCATCACTGTGCCGCTCCATGTACCCTGCCTGGAGACAGCCAACATCCTCCTGATCTGAAGTTTCCTCCTGAAGACAGAAAAGGGTAAAATACCATCCTGACCGACACCCTCTGCAAGTCAGATTTACATAACGCTGAGCCCTCGCATCCATAAAGCCTTGACGCGGCCTGACAGAACCCCATAAGCCCTAAATCCTTTCCCCTGCCCTCTTAAGCGGGATGTTTTCAGCCTCATTATGCTTCAATGACACTGGGCTTCTTAATTAGAAGCGGAGGGGGGGGCGAGGCAAGGATAAATACACTCATAAGGTGGTGAAGAAGTTATTTGATACATCAGGAAGACGGATTAACAACATTAAAATAGAGAGGAGAAACTTCTTACCAGGAGCCATATGAGGGGCAGGGACCCCCCCAGTCCCTGCCCCTTATGGCTCCCCGAGGGGGTCCCTGCCCCTCACCGCCTCCCTGAGGGGCCTGTCCCCAAACGAAGCGCCCCGGATCCCCCGTTTGGGCCTCCTTTCCTCCGTCCCCGTCCCTCGCTTCTCCACAGGCGACCCCGAGCCGAGACCCCGCCGCCATGAGGCGCCTGAGGGCGGGCTCCCGCCGTCCTCGCCCGGCGGCCCCGGCAAGTCGCCTGAGGCGGGGCGGGGGGGGGCCAACAGGTAAACCCGGCCCCGGAGGGAGAGCCTGAAGAGAAGCGAGGGGCTGTCTCCTCTCTCCCGCCTGAAGGAAAGCCTAAGGCGGGCGGAGGGAAGGGAAACCCCGCCGGAGCGCAGGGGAGAAGGGTGGTGAGGGGTCCCCCCTCGCCCGGCCGGCAGCTCCCGGCGCCCGCGACCCTCCCGGTCCACTCACACACACACAGCTCCACCACGTAGGCGTAGTAAGACCAGGCCACGACCAGGGCGATGAAGGCCACGGGCACCCAGGCCAACACCTTCTGGCAACACTTGAGGACGTGGGACGGCGCCATCTTCCCTGCCGGGCCGCCGCAGGA
>VYZM01004630.1:490586-536613 GCA_013398915.1 Dromas ardeola | reverse complement strand
TCACGGGGGCTTCACCCGGCACCGGCGGGACCGCTTCTGGGCGGGATCCTCCTCCAGCCACAGAAAATGGCCTTAAAGCTCAGCGTTGCTCTTTCGCGGTCGGTCGGTGCCGGCCATCCTGGGCACAGAGGCGCCGGGACGGGTCCGGGCAGCCGTACCCGGGGTCCCGCCGGGCTGTTGCCTCCTCCTGCTCGCCACGTCCGCGTACTTACAGGGCTCAAACAGCTTGTTGGATGCAGCAGTGTTTATTTAGAAATAAATTGCTGTACTGCTTCCTGAACTTCAGTTAACGCCTGACAACGGCGGGCGGCACCGCGACCCTCCGCAAAGCCGTCGCTACGGGCGCTGCTCTGCGGCGCTGGTCCCCTTTCACGCGGAGGTTTTGAACGCAGGACATTTTTGTCCTCGCTGTAGCGTTGCCGTCGCCCGGGATCCCGGGGTTGGACCGACCCCGTGGCACGACCAAAATCCCCATTTCTCTCCCAAATCGCAGGGCGCCGGTGCTGGGCGCTCTCCGCCCGGGCGGCGGCTCCCGCGGGGCTGCGGCGCCACCTGGCGGCGGCGGCGGGGCCGGGGGGGCTGAAGGATAAAGGCCACAGGGCGAGGGGCAAGGCTTGGACAGCTGTCGTGGTTCGAGGAACCCACAGCAATTTATCGTCGTTCAGACAATTGTTCTCTCACCCGGTGACCCCCTCCCCGCCCGGGAAGGGGAACCGGGGAAAAAACAAGGAAACCCGAGGGTTGAAATATAAACAGATTTAGTGGAATAATACTAAATACTTAGCATTAATAATACTAAAGAACCAATATTGATCCTGATACCAATATAAAATATACAAGGATTATACCCAGCCCATTCTCTCAGCAGGAAGCTGTGGCGTCCTGGCAGGGGACAGCAAATGTCAGACACCGCGAGCGCTGCGGCTTCGGGAGGAAGGGAAGGGCTCAGGGGTCCGGCACCGGGGCAAGAAATTCTCAGGATTGCAGCCATCAAGGAAGAGAGAAAACTCCTCAGCAAATTTTCTAATTTATATTGAATGTGACATTCGTGGTATGAAATAATCCTGCGGGCCGGCTTGGGTCAAGTGCCCGAGTCTTGCTCCTCTTCATCCCCACACCTGGCTAGCTCAAACACTGAGACCTTGAAACCCGCATACCGTAGCTGGCTATAAAGTAAATATTTTCACAAATTCAGATGTTAGAGTCTTCTAAAAATGCAGTTTCCCCAAGCATTAGAAGAGACCTTACTGAAAAGTAAAATTACTGAAAGAGAAATTAATTCTATGTTGCTCAAACCAGGACAACAGCCCAGAAGTGTGGGACAGGGAGGGGGGTGCCCCAAAAGGAGAAGGCTTGGAAAAAAGAGCAAAGGGGGGTGGCTGGTGTGAGTGGGCAGAACCTGGATTTTGGGACCACATAGTCCTTTTGAGTATGAAGAGGCTGAGTGGGTGGTAACGGCGATAGGATTGCCTCGACAGAAGGCACAGGCAATTATTATGGCCTTGCCTGCTGATGAGATGATGGAAAAAATACTAAGACGAATGATCAGGAATTCAGATGACCATGAGCCTCTAACAGCTAATAGGGAGGGGACACCCCAGACAAATACTCAAGCGGCAGCAGCCTGTATGTGTGGGAAAGTGCATGTGTGTGTTCATCTGGGTATCGGAGCAGAGGAAGGAACCAGTGACCTCTGATCTTGACTCATGCAGAGTAACTGTGAAGCGGGCAAATGTGCCCAGGGACCATAGAAAGATAGAATGGAATGGAATAGAATAGAATAGAATAGAATGTAGAATAGAACAGTATAGTTTTGGTTGGAAGGGACTTACAATGGCCATCTAGTCCAACTGCCTGACCAATTCAGGGCTGACCAAGTTAAAGTATGTTGTTAAGGGCGTTGTCCAAATGCCTCTTAAACACTGTCAGGCTCGGGGCATCGACCACCTTTCTAGGAAGACTGTTCCAGTGTGTGACCACCCTCTTGGTAAAGAAATGCTTCCTAATGTCCAGTCTGACCCTCCCCTGGTGCAGCTTTGAACCATTCCCACGTGTCCTGTCACTGGATCCCAGGGAGAAGAGCTCAGCACTTCCCTCTCTACTTCCCCTTTCAGGAAGCTGTGGAGAGCAAGGAGGTCGCTCCTCAGCCTTCTTTTCTCCAAACTAGACAAGCCCAAAGTTCTTCGTGACTCCTCATAGGACATTCCCTCCAGCCCTTTCCCCAGGTCTGTTGCCCTCCTCTGGACGCATTCAAGGACCTTCACATCCTTCTTAAATGGTGGGGCCCAGAACTGCACACAGTACTCAAGGTGAGGGCACACCAACGCTGAATACAGCAGAATGATCACCTCCATTGACGGGCTGGTCGAACTGTGTTTGATGCCCCCCAGGATGAGGTTTGCCCTCTTGGCTGCCAGGGCTCACTGCTGGCTCCTGTTGAGCTGCTGCCGACCAGCCCCCCCAGACTCCTTTCTGCAGGGCTGCTCTCCAGCCGCTCCTCTCCTAATTTATACTTGTGCCCAGCGTTACTCTGTCCCAGGAGCAGAATCTGCCATTTGTTCTGATCAGTTTGGGATCAACTCTAAGCGTATGGGCGTGCAAGAACATGGGAGCGCTTACAGCATCAGGGTGATAAGGAAGTGGGTTATAAAATTGTGCATAGTAATGCAAAGGCTGTTAAAGAAAGGGATTCAGGAGAGGGAGAGAGCTGGTGGGACAGCTTCACCTGGCCCATTCCTAATGGAAATGGCCAGGGGAGGATAAAGCTGGAAGGCCTGGGAGGACTGACTGGTTACGTGGGTGGCATCTTGGTTTTGGGGACTAGTCACTCGAAGAACTACTAACAAGGATTGAGCAGTTTGGGTTTAATGTGAGCGAGGAAAATCTTGGACTGATGTGCTGGTTAGCACATCAGGGATATTGTTAAAGTATTCCAGCTTCTCCAATCTTCATTCTGTTTGATAAGGGTGTAAAAACATGCAATAGCTGCTGGCATGTGCTTTCCGTCAAGATCTCAAAGGAGTTTTAACACTTAGCCTCAAGACAACGGGAACAGATTTAAACGCTCGGTGTCCTACTGATGAATATTTTTTAATAGTTCTCTGAGAAGTAACCTATTTTACCTTTGAAGGGGTGTGGAATGAACAAAAAATTGGAATAAATTAATTATTTGAGCTGCATGGAGTCTGCATGGTACCTTTGCAACCAAAGTGATACAGCCTATATATGCTGCAGGTTAGCTTGGGACACTGAACATATGCAAACAAAATCTGGTATTAATCCTGTAAATTATAGGATGAAATTAGGAGTGTCATAAATATCGGATGAAATATGGAATGTCAGAAATTAATTATTCTGGACTACATTCAGAGTGTACCTCTTCTGTACTGCCTGCCTGGCAAAACTTGCCTGGCATACTGGTTGCCTGGCAAACATCATAGAAACAATACAGAAGGTATGGGCACAGCTGACATTTAACAGTCCTAAATTCATTTAATATTGAAACGCTCACAGTTAAACTCAGGAAGGTGGGGGCAGGAGGGAGGGGGCATTTTGAATCCCGTACAAACTAATTCAGTAACAAACTTGGGATGGTTATCTGATGCAGTGACAAACAATAACCACCTGGCATAGCCGAAAGTGGCACATGGCAAAAGGGGACTGCCAATTTAACGGAAAATACCTCTGAGGCATTCAATTGAACAGTATCTGTGGCTATTTATTGTACCAAGCACAACTGCAGGCAACTGAAACCGTGGTTCCAGACATAGAAAAAATGGGGAAAGGTAAGAAAAATGGAGAGCGAACTTCTGACAGTAGGAGTGTGAATGCCTCCACGCTGCAGGGATGCTGAGACCAGGAGACCGAGGGAGCCCCCTTGGCCAGCCCTGCTGGACTCCCCATCAGCTCCCTGCCCAAACGACTTGGAGTGGGAGGGTGGAACGAGGAGGGGTGGGCTTCTGCCCTGGTACTGAGCAGCGGGGAGGCAAGGGGATTGTAATGCAGTATCACCGGGTGTAATCTGCAAGTTCTAAGAATGATTTTCACACCTTTACAGCTGGGTGCGCTTTTAGTCATTTAATCGCTGTGTTAGTTTCTTAGTAGCGTATTCACAGAATCAGAATCACAGACTGGTAGGGGTTGGAAGGGACCTTCAGAGATCATCTATTCCAACCCCCTGCCAGAGCAGGGTCACCTAGAGCAGGCTGGACAGGTCCAGGCGGGGTTTGAATGTCTCCCGAGACGAGACTCCAAACCTCTCTGGGCAGCCCGCTCCAGTGCTCTGTCACCCTCAAAGTAAGGAAGTTTTTCCTCATGTTGAGATGGAATTTCCTGCGTGAATTCAGTGAATAAACATCGTACTGTTAAACCTGCAATCTAATGGGAAGGGAGCTGGACCTGGGAAGCAAAGCTACAAACAGTGTTTTCCAAGCTTGTACTGTGTGGGGCTGCTGTTACTGAGCACTGATCCTCCTCTGCCCCTGCTCCCACCAACTTTCCTAACAAAATCCCCTCACCCTTCACAATAGGCACAATTCCTAACATGAAGACTAAGCAGCACAGCTGTGAATAAAAATAGGCTTCACTAGCAAACGGTTCACCATGCCAGGGAAGACATGAGGAGATGCAGCATGACCCTCCCTATCCCAGCCGTCCTTGCTGATGCTGACTCCAGCTTCACCCACCAGGGTATCGGCAGGGCCACGTGCGTGTTCACACGACCGTCAGTGACACGACCAGTATTTCTGTTCTGGGTCAGACAGATGTCTTGGGTGGAACAGAAAGCTGGTGACAGCTGCATAAACCTAGGATGGGATGGATGATTTTTGACTAGCTATTGCCCAGTAACATTTCTGTGCAGCGTTTCCAGACTGGCAGGAACTGAAGTGAAACTGAATTAAACAAGGACAACATCAAGGTTTTGAGGTGGCAGAGAGAGACTATTCGTCCCAGGTAATCCCCCCCTTATCGAGGAGTTGCGCTGCATGAAGAGCCCCTGGGCACAGCTGGCAGGAACGAACATCTTCCACTTCTCAAAGCCATCTGGGACGTCTCTACAAGGACTTCTTGAGCAGAAACCAGCTCCTTGACTAGATGCCAAGCAAGATGGAAGAAAGCTCTGCTAGAAATCACCAAACGCCTGTTCGGCTTCAAACGGCCACGCTGCAGCTCATGGGGAGGGACAAGTGATGACACTTGGGAGCAGACGCTGGGAAGCCAAACAGCAACTGAGAATGCCGTGTCGTGGGAATGGCTGCTTACCTCACTCGCATCTGATCCTGAAACTGTCAAATAGCAAACGACCCCCCCCCCAAACGGCCANNNNCCCCCCCCCCCCAAATGAAGTGTCCCCAGTCCATTTTCACATTTCACACCTCCATTTCTGGCTGCTTTAGCCACAGAAAGAACTCCAGAAGTGAAACATTTCCCCCTGCAGCCTCAGCACTGGTTAGGGTCTACTGCACAGTCTTCCAGATGTTTGTTGGTCTATTTGCAATATATAGTTTGTGCAGGTTGGCAGGAACAGGTGGCAAAATTTACTGCATTGTAAATTACTGTATCATCCCTTTCAACTTTTTTTTTTTTTTTTAAATTAAAAATAGAGCTATCAACATCTGTTATGCTTTTGGAAAGGTGTCTTAGAGCAAGACAGTGCAAACACTCCAGTTTTCAGAATTTCTCTCTGTACTGTTTAGACCTCATCATCTACAACAATTTCATCTCCATTTTGCTTCTGTATTTTTTCCTCTCAGAGTAGCTCATCTTAAATTCCAGGAACAATCCATCCCCAGGCAGAAGAATCCCAACAGCCTTTTAGATAGAGACTGATGCAAAATGATAATTTGTCTCATTAGGAATCTTATTATTTGTTCCTGGTAGTATCAGATGAATCAGTTTTTTGGAGGCTTCATGTTTCTGATACACACATAAAACCAACTGAGATTGTGTAAGTATTTGCTCTTCACATTCCAGTACAGCTCATGTAATCTTGTATACACCAACTGTGAGTGATTAGTTGCCCTTGTTTGCGTTAGGTCAAATTTCTAAATTGTGAGGACACTCTTTCGCTCAAACAGCATCTTGAAAAATTTAATTTCAGCCATATTGATTTATTCCTTGCTTTCCCAGTGTCCTTTTGTTCATGTCTCCAAAATTATGATTTCTTCTAATAGCATTTAAAAGAGCTTTGTTTCTTTTACCTTTAGGACCTATCATTTAATTAGTCTCCTTTTCTTTTGAAATCCCCTTTTTCAAAGATTAGCGGCAAAGCATCACATTTGCTATCCTTCCTTTTCAACAGTGAATTTATTCACCTGTCCTGTGACTCAGCTACAGTTGCTCTAGGAATTACCTTCTGCGCATTATTTAAGAGAGGCACACAACGTTTTTAGTAATGTTCACTCATTCTAAGTGTATTGATTTCAAAGTAGGTTAAAACACAGTAAGATGCCCCATAATTAGAAAAAAAAAACCTTTACCCTGAAAAAAAGAGGAGAATTTTAAACCACTTCTTTATTGACAAGTCTTAAAAATAATTTGTTTTCCTGGGGGTGATTTAGAGCTACTACTTGATCCATGGAGAAAGAGTAAACCTGATAAATTCCCCTAAAGCAGTGGACCTGAGGCAGACAGTATCGCAGTGCAACGCCCCTGCAGTACTTCCTCCCTCCACAGAATTGCCTGTTGGATGGTTCTGATTTCAGAATCGACTTCCTTGAGGTCCAAATTCATAAAAGTTTTAAAACAGCTTCTCTCTACGAGTTTTCACCCTTCACATAAAATAGCGTATCAATTTAACAAAAAAATGTCCAAACGCAAGTACTTGTATTCAGGGGCCATTAAAGGCGATGAAGAAAGCTGGCAGTCACAAAACACAAGTTTAGTCCAATGAAGCTCATCTTCTGTGCTCCCTTTGCAGTTCATGGAGAAAGGCCAGAGGAGGACGTTTCGGAGCAGCTAGCGGGTCTCTAGAATCACAGGAGAAACAAACTCCATTTATCTACATTGACTGCAGAATATCCCATCTGCTCAAATTTCTAAATCTGTGTGTCTGAAACGGGGCCAACACAAACCCCGTGTTTTGCAAGGTGCGGTGGCCATGCTCCCCGAGCCCGTGGCCTTCCCTCTGACTTCCACCACCTGGTCAGTGTGGAAGGGGGGCTGAAGAGGAAAGGACAAGCTTCGCATTGGGTACATGGGCGTGGAAAACCATGGCTTTTTGCTTTTTGGGGCATGAGGCATTCGTTCTGAACCTGCGCAGGTGGGTGCAGTGTTAAGAGCTTCCGTCCGGGGGCCAGCGTGCAGGAGCAGCATCGTGGCTCCCGAGGACGGCCAGCAGAGCTCTGCGCTAGGGTACTCTCTGGTTAATGAACTGAAAACATTATTAACTAAGCCAATACCAGCCTAATGGGAAATCTGTCTCCACATATGTTGCATAATTTTTATATTATTGAACCAACTAGGAATTGTTTAATCAACAAAGCCAGCAGGAAACCTTCAAATAGCAAGAGACTGAAGAGACGTGCACTCGTTTGCCAATTAATTTTGTGAATGCCGAAGCCTCTCCGGTTTCCTGTCCTGAACAACGCTTTCCACTTTTTCTTGGGCAACATCTTCAGTTTCTCTAGGAGGGATTTCTGTGCTCATCTGGGGACAACAGGGTGCGTCTGCGTCCACCAGTTTCATCTTCATGCTCCCCTTGACACCGGCTGCACTACAGGAGCTGTTGCTCGGTCAGCTTGGATCTCACTAATAATGACCACAACATCCATTGGGCATGTATCTTCTGTTCAGGAGGACTGAAGATTTTTTCTGTATTGGAGTAGTTTGCTGACCCAGCTGTGTTTTACAGGAAAGATTAAATCTGAAGGCACAGGACATGCTTGCACTCTCCCCTGAGAACTCTTGCATGAGAAGAAAACTGTATTTTTAAATTCTGAAGTACATTCATTGATCCATTTCTATGGTTAAGTATGGTCAATATGCCTGAGTTTTAAAATACTTCCTCTAAATACCTGGGCTTGTTCCTGTTCTAGCCCTTTATCCCAGTGATCCTTTTTGTTAAACGCACTGGACATGTGAAGTGCCGTGAAACCATAATCCATGGCCTGACTTGTTTATCTTACTGTCTCATCTCTGCTTTCCAGATAACTCGCGTGTAATCTGTAAACTCATCAGAGCTGAGATACGGTCTGATTTCTACACCCAAAATTCCACCAGCTCTGAGACTCTTGGAGTCCAGAGACAAAACATTTATAATTCCTAAAATTATAAAAAACTTTACATATTCTCCACCGAAAGCTTGAAATTAGGAATGAACATACTGTTCACCCTTTTAATAAAACCTGGCTCAACAGACAACATCCCGACGATACCCGAGTTCAGATCAGGCGCTGGTATGTTTGCAGGCACGATGAGTGGCAACCTGCCTGAACCCTGAAAGCAGACAATGAACTGGAGGACACTCATGTAACATCATGATAAAACGTTTCTTTTTCAGTTCTCGTATGCAGAATATGGGCTCCTCATTGTTGCATATTTTTTTAAAACCTACAGGGGGGGCTGGAACTAGACGATCTTTAAGGTCCCTTCCAACCCGAACCATTCGGTGACTCTGTGATTCTGTAACTTGGTTTTGACTCCAGAGGGAGTTTTGCTTTTAGAAGGAGGCTTGCATAAATTGAGACACCAACATTAATTTCTAAAAAATACCAGTGAGTTTCTCTTAGTTATAGTATATCACGCTGCATTTTTGCCTTTGCTTCTTTTAGAAATGAAGAATAAACGTTCTGAAACAATCACCTTAAACTAAACAAACTGAAAGAACTTTTACATTGCAAAAATTTTACATTTTACTTTTTACAAGTGCTGTTATGGGGATACAACTACAAATCTGTAAATGAGTTATATGTTGTAAATGACTTGTACTCACCCTTGTGTATCCTTTTGAAATATGTTAAATCAAATTTTGAGACTTCTGCAATGTGCAATGTATTCATCTTCATTCCACATAACATTCAGACGCAACGTTGGAGATTTTTTAAAAATTCAATTTTATTTAGTTTTTATACATATTTCTGTTTAGGAAGATTTAGGAACCCTTTAGGAAGGTTTCCTAACATTATAAAAGCCATAATTGATAAGTTTAACTGATAGATTTGCAGCTGGCATAAACTTTTAACTAAATTGTGGTGAGTAATGCTGACAGACAGGTTGCAAATACCATTAAGCTACTAAAAAGAAATAAAACATTTAATGCTAAAGCTACTATGGATTCCTTAAAAGACAAGGTCAATCTAAACACTTACGTAAACAGCTCTATCAGTCTAAGATATTTAATATGAGAAATTATTTTAAGAGTGTTTTGTAAAGCCTTTAAGTTAAGACAAACAAAAATAGACTACAGATTAAACGCAGAGTCTGATTCTTCAAGCCTGATGGACAAGTCTTCCCTGGCCTTCAAAGGAATTCCTTCCTGGATATACTTTCAGGATAACTTCTTCTGAAAACGTTTTGCAACTGTATTTTAATTCCTAATCAATCATTTAATTTCTTTTTTAAATACAGACACAAAGTTTGTCTAAAAATAAGCACATCTGTTTTCTTTCTCCTCTGAACTTGACACCAAAGGTTTTGCTAAAAAATAAAACTTGAAATCCCATTTTTAGTAACTTGCTGCCGAAAGCAGATACTGCTGATTGCACGAACCCAGATACAAATGAGCAATGACACACTAAAGCTAAATGAACTGATTTTTCCAAAAGAAAACCAAACAGCTTGTAAGAAGCAAGTAATTCGTAAACAAAAGAAACCACAAAAGCAATAAAGAACATCATAAACCTATTAACATTACACAGCATAAAATGTTAAAGAATAATCTCCATTCCAAAGTAAAAACGATTTGCCAAAATATTAACTGCAACAAGTAAGAGGCAGCCTTGCATTAAAGCCAGAGCTGGAACAAAGCACACTTTGGGCGAACACAGACGTGCCTTGTGCGATTGTGTCCTTCACAATTTGGTGATGCAAAGCCGGCTGCGGTACTTTGATGCCAGTCCCATTGCCCCACCTTTGCTCCATTAGCTATCTCTTGCTCACAGCTCCCGTCACCAGAAGACGCAAGCGACTTCCAAACGCACAAAGTAAACCAGCTATCCAATTCCCTGCTGCCCCCAGAGCAGTGCCTGAGTTCAGTTTGAGGGGGGGAGGCTGAGGCATTTACCACATTTTATTTCATTCTGATTGTTTCCCAGGGAAGTAAAGGGACCCTTGGTGGTCACTGGTGCCTGATTTTCTAGTCAGTCTCAGGATGCCCACATGCTCTTGTTCTGCTGGGTGACTCTGGGTGCATGTCCACTGATGGCAGGAATACAAGCATTTTCTCTTAACACAATTTAAATTAAAGCTCCCAGTGAAGACTGTGGAGGAAAGAGCAGCAGGCAGGCACACGCTGCTGCTTTGCGAGCTTCTCACTCTGTTTCCCTACACCACCACCATGCCGAGGCTCGGGCGGGAGGACTCCCCCTCAGCACAAGCCTGCTTGATGGCTACTGACATAGAAAACGGATTCTCTGTACTCTCAGCACTCCCTAGGTGGTACCGTCTTTATGGTTTCCTAACGCAGTCTCTCCTGCCCCTCACGTGAGTGAGGGCTGCTCTGTTATCCGTCTATCATGGAAGGTTCCCCTCTTCTCAAGACTCCCCCCACTAAACCCCAAAGAAATGACAACAAACCCCTTCCTGTTGAGCTTATATCCAAGTTTGAGAATAACAAGAATAAAAGGGACGGATACTTCCTCACAGAGTGGTGAGATTTCTTGGTTGTTTTTCTTGAGACATTTCCCCAGTCCACCTTTTGAGTCTGTTATGAACCTGTCTTGAAAGGTTAAGCTTTCACCCCAGCCAAGACAAGTCAGATGACTGGGAGAGGGAAAGAGGAAGAACCTTGAGAGCTTTACGGGTAAGTCTATCTCCTATTTATAGTGGCCAACCAGGAAGACTGATATGGACGTGGGACTATGAGCTCCTAAGGTTGTAAGAAAGAAAAAACATGTAACACGCATACCTGTGCGTACACACATGCACACTATGTTACAGCTAAAAAATGTTCATCTATAATTGCTAAATGTTAATTTTGATCTGCTTCTTGGTTTACTGTTTAAGATCTTACACCTAACTTTGCATTTTGGAGTAATAAACATTTTTATTTACTTTTTAATTGGACTTCTTATTCCCCCAACACTGACTATAACCTTAAATTCCTGAGATACTGCAGCATTCCCTGTCACAACTCACAACCTTTAGCAAGATAAAGCAACTATTTGCTACACATTCACCTTCTGCAATACAATTAAAGCAAAATAGTTGTGACCCAAATTGTAGGTACTGCTGTTTATGGTAAAATCAAGGTTTTTGCTTCTCATTTATACTATTTGTCAAAGAGGTCTAAGAGACTCAATGCACAACCACAAATCAATGTACAACTTTTAAAGCCTGTACCAACAGTCTCGTTTTTCCAGTTTAATATTATCATCATGAAGGCAGACAAGCCAGGCATCCACACAGGATCTGGTGGAATCATCCACCAGGAACTCACACATGAGCAGTTCACAGAAATGAGGGCACAAACCATGTGAATTTTCCTTTTTGATCTAGGATAACCTGATTTGCATGGACTGTGCAAGTGGTTTCGCCTTTTGGACCTCTATCCTTGTCAGGGAAAGAGAACTGCTGTGTTAGTGGCTGAGCGAGATGATGTCCATTCTTCCAACAGGAGATACTGCTGTGACATTCTTGCCAGTGGCCACTATTAAATCCTGCGTACTGCGTATGCTACAGCGCAGGGTCAGACTCCACAGAGGAGTAAACAACACTGTTCCCTAGAACAAGAGTACTTCCGTATGGAGGTCAAAAGTGATAACAGTTCTGTAAACCAAACTGATTGCACTAGAACAATACAGAATTATTGCATTACAATCTGAGTTAACTAAAGTTTAACTATAGTAAAAAAAATGAGTATTTTTGATTCAGCTATTATGTAAACAGGACAGGCAAACCCCACTAAATAACATTTACAGCAAAAGAACAACGAACTGCTTTAAAAAGGACTTTTCCCAGTTTGCTTCCACACTTCTTTGGCTCCTTTAATGCTTTCTCTTTTCACACACTTCCAGTAACCTTGAATGCCTTGCTGTTGCGGTACCTGTTAATAAAGTACAAGTACGTTTAGCACCTACACAAAAAAGACTCTTATTCACAGACTGTGTAAATATAACATGTAATGCAATGCTGCTGCTCCCATAGTTCACATGCATAATAACAAGTTCTTGGTGGCAGCTCTCCTCCCAGATTCCTAAGCAGTATGGAATCTTCAGTTTAAAATATGACTTCTCTCTATTCACTATCTCTGCTTCTGTTTCTACAGGTGTTAACAAGATAGCTATACCAATCGTGTGGTATTTTAAAAAAATAATGTTAGCTTGTTACCCTCAAACCTCGATGAATTCGGTTCCTCAGGACTCCGAGAAACTCGCTGTGGCTGAGGCAGTCATCTCCGTCTAGATCAAAAATCTTGAAGATGGTATCCAAAACGTTATCTGAGAGCTCCTGTCCTGTTGCCACCTTCACTGCTCTCTTGAACTCAGCTAGTAAAGACATAATATTACATCACAGGTGACTGAACTTGTAAAGAAATCGGAAAGCACATAAATAGCAGGATTCTGTACAATGTATGATGTCTCATGGGTATCCTAACCGGAGAATTTGGGATGTGTGAACTAGTAAACTATTAGGAGGCCTCAGTTCACACGTTCCTGAGCTTGCTCCATCTTTCATAACACTGTCTTTATTAATTGTATGATAAACTTTTGAAATGTACTACTTCTCAAGCAAGAGTGATAATTTTTGCTAGAAATAGCTGCATGCTGAAAACTTACGTACTTTTGGCTGATACCTGTGCAGATGGATGGTAAGTGTTTGCCTCACTACGGTCTCATAAAAAATACTACCATTTTATCTTGAACCAGTTTCATGCCAATTCATTCTGCAAGAAAAGTCTTCACTTCAGAGAACAGTATTTTACGATTTGCTCCACCTCAACCAACAATCCCCTCAGCGACTCTGTACACAGACCATCAATGCTCAATGCACTCTTGACAGCATGTGGCTTTATATGCCTGTAGTTCTGCTTTTTAAAGAAGTAGGGTACCTTCCCTTAAATTATGATGGAAGAGTTTATGAGGATTTTTGTCCGAAAAAGCTGTCATACCTCTCTGGAGATCTACTTTTCTCTTCAGTTTTTTGGCCTTCTCTCTTTACACTACCATGTGCATTACAGTAATACCTACTACCTCCACTTCTGGTCTTGTGGTGTAAAGAATTAGAAGTTTTGACTCAGGGAAGATGAGGAAAGGTGTGGGGTTGCTGTAAAACAGCAGATAGTGAGTGAAAGGATTATTGTTTATTATAGCAAGCACAATCACAACACATGATTTGGATGCATTTTTGAAGGCATCACGGAAGTGTGTATTTCAAGGAGTGACTGGGGGTTATTAAGGTGTATCAGTGTTGTAGATTATTACAGCGAGTTGTCCAACTAACTCAGAAATACCGTAATAATGTGGTTCTGTTTTGATAAACAAGTGCTGTTTATAAATTGTTAGAAATATGATCAGTTCTGAAGCTTACTAGAGGAAAGAGCACTCCTGACTTAGCTCTCATCTTTGCCTCTTTGAACAATTCCTGTATAAATGCAGTTGATTAATTTACAGTTGGTTTAAATATAATTAAGTTGACAATCCTACCGTAAAAGGATATACCATGATTTGAAAAGGACATGAAATATGGGATGCCTATAGTGGAGCCTTGATTTTGTCATTAAAAAGATGTTAACCGTTTCAGCTCTTAAAGCTAAATATAAATCCAGAAATGGTACTGCACTTTTTGGAAGAGAACATGAAGGAGAAAAATCTTCTCAAATGGTGCAGCATAATAATCTTCAAACCAAGAAGGGCTACCTTATCGGAGAGAAAAGATGAGCTGCTAACTTAGAAAGAAAAAAGTCTAGAATAAAAGGAAGGACTAAAGGACTGTCTTATTTTTTAGATAAATATTCATATGTGCATGAATACACACATGCAAACAGCAAGACAAAGAACTTAGTGAGATTCAGGAAAGGATTAGACACATATACATGTAATACCTGTGAATTACCTCAGAAGCTGACTGTCTTCGATCACAGTATGGTTCAGTGCATAAACAGTCACAATTGCGAGTTGGTTAGGAATGAGTTTTTACAAGGAAACATTACCAGAGTCAACACCAACTGTTGGCCTCATCATCCTCTGGCATGTGATGTCATCCTTTGGCACATTAAAAATGTGATACTTAATAGAGCTAAACTCTTATATCTCACTTATAACTGTTATTTCACTGTTAATTCATCCTCTTCCCTCTCTGCTCTTTCTACACCTTGTGCAAATAAAATCTGTCTCCCCACAAAGAAGAAAGATGTTGTCAAAGGACACAGAGGGGGGCCACAAACCCAGCGAGGAACTGGAGCACATGATGGAAGAAGAGAAGGTGAGGGAGCTGGGGAGAACAGAAGTGTAAGGGGGGATCTCGCTGCAGCCATCAACTACCTGAAAGGGGGTATAGAGAAGACAGGCACATTTTTCTCAAAGGTGCATGGAGGTAAGACACAATCATTTTAAGTTGCAGCAAGGGTTTGATGCAGACGAGATGGATGAGAGTGGTTAAACGTTAGAACAGCCACCCAGAGAGGCTGTGGAAATGAAACTCCTCCTGAAGGCTGGACTAGCTAGTGATGAAAGTCCCAAGTTGTAACCTCCCCCCGACTTTTGTCCTTCTTTGATTCAAACCCCATCCAAACATTTCTCTCTCAAGAACAGTGAATTCTCTTCCATGTCTCTCACATTTTCCTCATAAGCCCATCAAATATTTATTTCCATGAATGTTAGTGTCTCATCAAATTTCCTTAGGAACTTTTTACATTACTATTTTCAAATAACTGATGAGAGCTGCCTTTCAAGTATAGTAAGTAACAACCTCAGGATTATAACAAACAGCATTTGCATGTCCGTGAAACTTTTGTTGCATTGCTCCTATTTCTACTATATGGGAAAGAAGCAACTTCCCTCCTCCAAGTCTTTATTTTAAAAACCACTTTACTACATTGTTTGCTTTTCTTAGCCATGATTGCGTAATGCTACGTGAGCACATGGAGAATGTGTTTTGGAGGCATAAGTAGAACCCAGCAAGTTGCTAAAGACCCTGCAAAAGAAGACATTTCTATTGTTTAGTTTCCTCAGAAAACTAGTTTCATTATGAGGAAAAAGCTTTGTTACCATGAACTGCTACTAAAGGATGTATTGTTTCAATAAATCCTTCCTAATCTAGAATTTAGACTGGACTGAGAGCAGCCCTATGGAGAATGACTTGGGGATATTGGGGGGTGAAACACTGGGCACGTGCCGGCAATGTGTGCTTGCAGCCCAAAAAGCCAGTGCTATCCTGAGCTGTATCAAAAGAAGCGTGGCCAGCAGGTCGAGGGAGGTGACTCTGCCCCTCTACTCTGCTCCAGTGAGACAACACCTGGAGTACTGTGTCCAGCTCTGGAGTCCTCAACACAGGAAAGACATGGACCTGTTGGAGGGGGTCCAGAGGAGGGTCACAAAGATGATCAGAGGGCTGGAGCACCTCTCCCATGAAGACACGCTGAGAGAGCTGGGGTTGTTCAGCCTGGAGAGGGCTCCAGGGAGACCTTATTGTGGCCTTTGAATATATAAAGGGGGCTAGTAAGAATGATAGAGAGACTTTTTACCAAGGCCTGTAGTAACAGGACAAGGCAGAATGGTTTCAAACTGGAAAAGAATAGATTTAGACTGGACATAAGGAAGAAACTTTTTACAATGAGGGTGGTGAGACGCTGGATCAGGTTGCCCAAAGAAGTTGTGGATGCCCCATCCCTGGAATTGTTCAAAGTCAGGTTGGATGGGGCTTTGAGCAACTACTAAAAGATGTCCCTGCCCATGGCAGCAGGGGGTTGGACTAGATGATCTTTAAAGGCCCCTTCTAACCCAAACTACCCTATGATTCTATGGTTTAGTCTGCTGTGAGTGGTTCAGCATATGATAGCACATCAGACCTTACAAATCAAAACATTTTGGGAACTTTATACAATTATTTTTTCAAGAAATAGAATTAATTCAGAATAAAGAGCAATATTCTATTTTTGGACTTCATAGTGCTATCCCATAGTGCGACTTTGCGATAACTTATTTACAGTAATTCTGTAACAAAAATGCATTTTTTAAGAAAAATACATACAAAAGGTGTGCAGCACTTACCCCGTTTAACAGGACGATTGGCTACAGTAAACATCTGCATGGCAATCGAAAAGTCTTCCAGGTTGTTTGTAAACTTGCAAAAAGTCTTGAATTCTTCCAAACTGATATTCTAGAGTATCACAGAATTCAGATGATATATAATGAGTAATACATTCAAACACCAGTAGATCTATTTCACTAAATATAGTGGGACCTAGTGTTTAGGTGTGATTGCTTACTCATCATCAGTATTTGTATTTCTCAGTCGGCACATTAATGTTGTTCTTATTTGCAAAGAATTCAAAAGCTGCAATAATTCACTTGGAAACTAGTTATATCATTAGATATTTATATTCAAATAGAAACCTGTACATACAAATGAGGAAGCGAAACAAAGCATGCTTTATGTACCAACCTCTCCTGCCTCAATTCTGTCTTTCACATTCTGCCAGTAAATTTCATTGTTTTCCTCATCAGTGAAGTACAGTAACCATTCTGCAAAGTCTTCTTTTCTCATGACACTCAAACCCTTTGAAAACTTTATGAATTCCATTTCTTGGACTTCTGTTTGCAGATTTTCCATGAATCTGTAAGTGTAAACAGATATTATCCAACAGCTGATACTTGCATCACTGTATCACTACTACTACCTTAGCTACTAAATGCGGTAGACACTAACACTTAATCACAGATACTATCAACATAATTGTTTAAAATTTTTTTAAAATCAAAATGGTTTGATTTTACCTGTGTGTGCAGATTTGTTTCCACGACTGCATTTCAATAATGACACCAGTAGGGTGCTCTCTAAGTCT
This sequence comes from Dromas ardeola, assembly GCA_013398915.1. Taxonomy (NCBI): domain Eukaryota; kingdom Metazoa; phylum Chordata; class Aves; order Charadriiformes; family Dromadidae; genus Dromas; species Dromas ardeola. The sequence goes on along the minus strand of VYZM01004630.1, from coordinate 519,452 downwards.
GCATTCATAGATTGCTGCTGCTAAAATAATTTACAGACCTACTTGGCGTATAGCTTTTACAAATGTTTAAAAACGTCCAGATAATGAGATAAAATGATTGGTAGGTCAGTATTACAATGAATGAATGAAAAAAGACACAGTAACTAAAGGCCTGCCGCATGATTTATGAAATTTCATATTAATAAGAGAGGAATGACAAGGTTGGAAAGTGCCTAGAAAGATGAGGCCCTAATAATCATGAAGGTGAAAGAAAAGAGGAAATTTGAAATCATCACTGCAGGAAAAGATGACTAAAAGTGTAAAAGATAATAACTGCAAAGAGGGGTTTGGCAAATCAGTTCTGCACTCACTACAGGATGGATTAGAGAGGATTACAGTTGACACGTACAGAGTTCGGAAGAGCACAGAAAATGATGTTGCAGGTGTTTGGGAAGGTAAGAAGTGAGTTGTCTGAAAAAGGAAGGGGTGAACGTCAAGGTTTTTAGGAGATGCCCGTTCTTTTAGGAAGAAAAAAAAAAATGTAGCAGGAGAAGCAAGTAACAACTAGTACAGAGCTAAAGCTGTAAGCAGAGTTGTAGCTTTGAGTTTCCCCAGTTAGGTCTACGTGGCCATTATCATTTTTTCTGGCCTGATATGAATTTTGAGAAAGTAAGAGACAATACTCTGCGATCCATTTGGTAATTTCCACTTAAGAAATGGGGCAATCCAAAAACAAGTGATAATTTTAAAATACAAATAAAGGCTAAAAACACAGTGATGCCTGCCAGAATCCCTTTAGTACTCTGAAGAAACCCGGCTTTATTGAGTTGCAAAAATTATTGACAGGAGAGAATGAAATACTCCTATATTGTGACAAAGCAATTAGTTGGAGAAGAGGACAGCTAAGGGTCTATGTAGCAAATATCAATAGAGGCTCATTTGCTCATCAGTGTTTGCATGGCCTCACTGGATTTGAGTGCTTTCCCCTGAAATTACAGCGTTTTAGTCCACACAGCTATCTTTAGTTCTTTAATGAGATCACTTGGACAATTAGTAGCTTGAAGCTCTGTGAAGTCTATAAGGGGTTAGCTGAAGATTGCTGTTGCAGCATAAGCTCACTCTTGTATTTCTTCCTCTAATAATTAGAGCTGCACATGCAAATGAGGGGACAACAAATGCTTCATGGCTCAGCACATGCAGGTAAATGAAAGCCTGGCAGTGGAAGTGATTTTAAGTTTCAGGCTAGAGTTTTATTAGGGTAATACCGAGGAGGGGTATGATATGCTCTCACATTTTATATGCGCATTTTTCTGGTCCAGTAAAGGGTGTTACAAGGCTTCCACAACATAGCCAAACACTCAGGTATATTCCTCCACAGTCCACCTTAAGACCTGGCTCACTTCCAAGTTCCTCGACTCTCCTCTCACAAGGGGATGAAATACCAAAGGACCTGTTTGTGCCATCAGTGTGAAGGGGAGGCACCTCGTCTTACAGACCAGTGAGAGTCAGTTCTTGCACAGCTTGCAAACCATTCTCCATTTTTCCGATGTCCTTGTAACCCATGAGGTGGCTGCTGCCTCTGGCCAGCCCAGCAGTCAACATGTGCCAGGGAGAGTGGCCACCGTGGGCTAGCAGAAGCAGTCCTGCTCCACCACTTGCAAAAGCCTCCCCAGATCCTGGCACAGGAGAGAGAGACCATCACGGACTAGGCATGTAGACCAGGCATGGAGTCAGTCCAGCAGAGACCGACTAGGGCCACTTGGCTGCATTTTGTGAGTGGCCATCAGTGGCACGGAGTAGATGGTATCTGGGATGTGTGGCTTGTGCTTGGCTGGAAGTCACAGCAGAGACCACGCAGAACAGCAACCGCATCTTTCACTGTCGTCTCCAACCCATGTAATGTCTGGTCTGGGGGAGGAGAAGCTGCTGAAAATGAGGTCACTTTCAGAAATATGCCTAAAATGTGGATGTAGGGAAATGAAATACCATGTGTGATATTTTCTTGGCTTTTAATCTATGAAAGGTGGACACATTTTGCAACAGAATTAAGGCCTGTAACTGAAAGTATGAGTTATTTGTCTTGGGGAGCTAACTCTCAGTCATGTGCTGCACTGGTCAGTAGCCAGAGGTGATGACAAACTACATATTCTTCCACCTTTCCTAAATACTGCATTTCCTTAAGCAGAAAACCCTCAGTGACCTGCCCTCTAGCCATACCCAGTAAAGGCAGGACAGCTGAAAGACAAAGCATTTCTACGTACTGATGAAAGGGTGGGTGGCCCACCTAGCCACCCACATCAGCCAGCTGAAAGGTGCAGCAAAGCCAAAGAGGAAAGTGAAGGGTTTGGCTGTGGCATTTTTGACGTGTTCTTGCTTCTGCACCCTCTTCCAGTTGGGCAGCAAATGAAGCTTTTGATTTCCCCACCCCCACTGTGTGTTTTCCACTGCCTTTTCTCAGGCCTGGGTTCTTGCCCTTTCCAGTTGCTTTGGGGCAACGACACTGCACCCTTCCTGGGGCACAAGAGCCGTGCATCTTGCTGCACTATGCACATTAGGCAGCAGAGTGAGAATTCTCATTCAGGTGCAAAAAAATTAACGGATATTTCATTTCAACTTGTAGGCTTGCTCCTGGCAAGTCAGAGTGGGAAGATTTCCTGACATACCAAATGCTATGTGGAGCAGCAGCTGAAATGTGTAATTTAAAATTTATATGTGATAGCCTCCCATATTACAAAAATTAAAATACTATGAATCATCGCATCAGCATTCTAGGTCACTCTTATTCCCAGATGTGAGAGTTAAAAATCCTAATGATTTTTTTTTTTTAAGTGAAGTTATTAAAAGTTATTAAAAATAACTTTCTAGTAAGGAAGTAAAACTTGATACTTAAATGCCAAGACACCACTAGGGATACTTGCTTTTGTATCTTCTGGATCACAGTGGGATAAGTTTCAGCTGGAAATTCCTTAAAAATTTATCCAGATATTAGGAAAAACAAGCATACGAATGAAATTCCTCCTCTCCCAAAGTCAGTGGGAGCTTGGCCGGTGACTTTGAAGGGAGCCAGAATTCAGCTATGGGAACTGGATTCTGATTGTAGATGTGCTCTAGAATTCAAAAATAATTACACTGGGAATACTCTTATGCTATAGTAGCTTGAAAATAAAAGCAAAGCCTAAGTTTCCAAATAACAAAAAGAAAAGGTAAATCATAAATTTATAAGATGGGGAAAAGGCTAGGAACAGACAGTACTTTCTTTAAAATAGCCTGTTTTATCCACACTCTCTAAAACACCCACGTTGAAGGCCAATGGCCAAATTCGTTATCATGTTACAACAGTACCCAGAAACCGTATCAGGAATTATCCCTCATTTTGTAATGTGCTCTACTATAGAAAGAGGGAGTGTCTCAAGACTTTTTGGCAACTCAGCTCTAATAGAAGTGAAAATGTAATAAAAGTGGGGAGACCTCAGGAATGCAGCTATTCCCCCTCCAACCTGAGATGTTGCAATTAAGTGCTAGCATTGTACTCCTTATGGCACGCAAAGCAGTAGAATGAAACACAAAAGGAAAAGTTAGGGAAAGTTTTCCTTCCTATACCTCTTGACCTGAACTGAAAGTCTGTTCAGAGCTTTAACACTCTAATACAGAACTGACCAGTTCTTGTCGCGCTGATTTATAGGAAGGAAACTTAACAACAAAGACAGTGGTGGATATACCACCGCAGCATTTGTACTCTGCTTCGGATCTTTGGACACTGAAGTCCTTTTGAACACTTGACAACCCTCTCTGCACCAAAAGATTGTTGCAAACAAGCTGCAAGGTTGCCTTTTTGCAATCTGACTTTCAAAACAGAACACAGAACATCTAATAACGGCTTGACCATTAACCTTTAGAAAACATTTAGATTTGTGCTTGTAAATTCAGTTTTGCAAGCGGCAAGACAGTTAATCAATCTCACCATTTTCAGAATTACAAGCAACTCCCTCTTTGTTTTACTGGCCTCAATATTTCCAAACCAAACCGAACTACTCACTTTCATTTATAAGCATTCTGTAGAAACTAATCAAGTTATTCCTTTGCTAAGTAGATAGGAAAGGAAGAAATAGAGATTCTTCTCAACACCTTTGGTAAATATTTGGGAAATATTCTGATTCTGCTATGATAGGAATATGCAATCATGAAGCCAGATTTTGTTCCTATCTCCACTTCCTCACTGTCTGATCCTTGTTGCACGAGATGTAATGTCTACGTGTATTAGGGGTCTATATACATACACACACACATAGATACAAGCGCAGGTACAGAGACAAATAAAGAGGCAATCATACTCTATTTCTGCAAAGCACTTCCAAATCCCTAGATGAAAATCACTGAAAATGTACAAGCTATCATCACAGCAAAAGCACTGCTGGCTGATGATGCTACCTGAAAGAGATTCTGCATCCACGCACTGGCACAAACACAGAACGGCACCAGACAAACGTCAGCGCTGGCAGTGCGGTTCAGCCTGCATCATTCTGGTTTCTTAAATGAAAGGTTTCAAATGAAATGTATCAAAGAATTCAGAATACCGAAGTAAAGAAACAGGACAGGCAGGGAAAAGGCACGATTTGTGTACGGTTATACACTTTATGACCTTCAAGCTAAAGCAGAAAATAAAAAAGAAACCATGATTAAAGAATATTTCTCGTGCAAAATTCTGGTGCAAAAACCTGATGAGAAGTTTGGAAGCAACAAATGAGGTAAGAAAATGCCATAAACTGGATTTGAAATGTTAATTTTCCTTGTATGATTAAAAGATGCCCATTGTTTAACCATACCGGGAAGTATTTTTTTGTAAGTCATCCCATGAAAAAAATACAATGATCAGAAAAATTTTTGAATATTCTTTCCATACTCTCTGCACTTTTTCTTTTTTCTCTCCTTCAAGGACATTGTGAGAGATTTAAGCTTGCTTGGGGACATATTACAGAAAAAATCATAGTAGTCGTAAACTGTTTAGGGGGTGAATTACTGTCTCCTCTTTTATTTGGGATTAGACACACTTAAACAAGATCAGTAAGAGACTTTTTTCAGGGAAAAAATAACAGTGGCTGTCAAGAAGAAATATTTGCTATACCTAGAAAATGAAACAGTTTTCTACTCAGAATAAAAAATAGTACACAGAATATAGCTGGAAATTAAAGCACAACTAAAACATTTTTTGGATGGAAAAGACCAAAAATTATTTGTCTCAAAAAACAGGGGAAACCCATGCAAAAGAATAAAAAGCCTGTAATCCCAAAGAACTTCTGGCTTCATGTTTGAAATTCGACATTCTCTAAGACGGGTCCTGGTATTAGAAGATGACATTGTTGTTGAGGTGTAAAACTGAGTGGTGGTCATCTGAAACATAAACTTGTTCAGGTCTTCTGAGAAGAAAGTCTCACCTGGTTACAGCTTCTTGTATTAAAACTTTCTTTGTTCCATGACTTCAGGCTCGCTGAAGATTGTTTTATATTTTCTTAAAATGATACCGAGAATTCCAGCTGCATTTGACTGGGAGGCAACACCTTTACTAATGATGTACATAAACATCCTCCAGAATAATTTAGATTTAAATTTCCAGGGAAACAAGCTGTTGCTTTTGAAGTTGTGACTTATTACTAATAATTATCATGTTGTCCTTATGTTAAGGACAATACAACTGGCAAGAACTCACGTAGCAGTCTGGAGCTGAACATGTGTTCATGAGTCCTACTTTAAGATCTCTGAAACCACCTTGATACTATGGGAAAGACATAAGATGGTGTGTGTCCTGGATTGCCTCCATTACTTCTAAGCAGTCCAGGAGAAGATGCAGAACAAATCAGGAGTCCCACCACTGCTACTCAGCAGAGAATAAAAAGGAGCAGCTTTGGTTGCTGTTTTGACTATGTTCTGGAGGACAGTGAGAAAAGAGCTTGACTGGTGTCATGAAATACCTATGAAAAGGTCACTTCTTTACTTCCATGCTTCCAGCAGCCCAAGAAAGGTTGAAAAGTGATCTGGTACTCTGTTTCATGGTCTCATTCTTTATGTCTGGTAAAAGCCAGCCCGAGGATTGTCCTTGTGTGTATCACCTACCTATGATTTCTCAAGAACCATGCACCAGGTGGAGACAGATGGAGCACAGCACGCTTAACCATTTTCCCTCCTTATATCAGTGTGCCTCCTGTGTTCAGGGTAGTAGGAAGGGAGGCACAAGAGCTGGCTTACATCAGCTCCACGCTGCCTGAAGAGATGTAGACAGTTTCCGTTTTCTTTGTGCCATCTGAATGCAAAGAAAGGAGAACAGGGCAAATTCATTGCCCTGATTTATATTGACTGAGGCTGTCTGACATTTTTTGAATGTTTGGACTGTGGGCTAAAAGGGTCGGACAACATTGGTGCACATGTAGATACAGATGGTTGCACACTTACAAAAGGATTTTTTAATGTCAGCCAAACTGAAAAGAAGGAAGCATGAGGAAAATATATGTAAGTAATGAAGTGAGAAAACTAGTCTCAGCTTTCTGAATTCCCATCTAAGTACAGTGAAATTTCACAAAGAAAGCATTCCTGACTTTTTTTTCTTTTTTAAGTTTCAAGGACTCTACAGCACAGCAATATCTGTGTATTTAACTAATGTGACAAGTTTTAGTGTGTCCTAATCAAACCTAATCACCCTTACTTTCTACTAGGTACTACACCGATCAATGGAAAAGCTTTCTAGGCAAGAACTTGGAAAATGATAAAAGCATTTACCATCATTATTTTCTGCTTTTGACAATGATCTATGTACAGCTCATCAGTCATCTCTTGTAAAAACAGCGTGGCACTTTGATCAAACAGCCAACAATAGCTTCCCGCGTAAGGTAAAATGTTATGAGAGGCCATCAGATAGAAATCCCATTTTCTCTGAACAATAGGAACCCAGAAATGATGTGCTTGATTTACTTGCAAATAAAATCACGTGAAAGGTGATATCTTCACACAGGTTAAAAAGACAGTGATCCTTTTATTCACCTTTCTGTGTGTTAAACAAACTTCACTGTCATGTTGCAACTGAGATGGAGTGTCTACGCAGTGATAAAGAGCCACATTCCAGCTCCACGAAACATAACTGCCACTGTTGAAAAATTACCTGCATTAAACCTTACACTTATCCCACAAATTTTAAGAGCAAGATGTGGGAGTTTGATTCTGATTACAGGCCTCTATCTGTGTGGTAGGCAAAGGTCTTTAACCTACGCGTTCTGAATGTACTAGGTACATAGTTTCATCAATGTCATGCCTCATTGGGTCAATGTAGGATTTTATCTAAAACCTGAGGCTTTTCAGTTTACACTGTATATGCAAACACAACCTTTTACTGGCGCTCTCTGTCTTTTGTTTCATTGAGAGGATCTATGGTATTTATAGAAAAGGGAGCTGGAGGCATCTTAAACTTATTTTACTCACTTAAATTCCTTTTGAGTCAAGGTCTTCAAAAGAGAAATGTTGTTTATTTGAAGACTGGTGTGTGCCAGAGCCAGTGGAGCTGAACACTTTTTAGTGTTAGAAAAATTGCTATTCTTCCTTTTCTACTCTGGCTTTCCCCAAACCTCTACTGATTGCAACAACATTCTTTTTTACAAGGGCTTACACAGATTCTCTGCTTTTGAACATAAACTGAAGTAAAATGTATTATCCCAGTTTATTTTTGCAGTCTGTAAACGACTAATTATTTTTGTAGAAAAGGTAATACTGATGTAGATAATCTTCTCTTGATGTTGTGCTGCAAGACGTGTGTCAAGATCCACAAGGGTATTTAGGCACTAACTTCCATTTATCTCAAAGAAAGACTGGGCATTTGTATTCTGGGCCCAAGTTCACAAAACGAGATGTGTGTGGAGTTCTGTGTAGGTGGTGGTCATCATTACTGATTGAAATAAATACTGAAAGAAAGAATCTCATCCAATTAAAACACTAACAGCTGATACCTGATTGGGTTTTCAAGTCGAAAGCAACCACAGCAGAACTTCATGCTCTGATGTAGACAAGGATTACACCATCTTTCTGACATGTATACGATGTATAAATATAAATATTCCCTACACCAGTCTTAGAACTTTCTATTAACTTCTGATTTTGCAAAGCTTACAGTGAAATAGACGGGAATACAGTGCTACGTTTCCGGGAGTAATGGCCACTTGGTATTGCACTGCAGTTTCAGTCTGAATTGGTGTTTACCATCTGGCTCAAATCTCAGTTCTGACATAAGTGCCATGAAGTATCTGTATAGTCCCATTTCAAAACTAGTTCAAAGGGTAAAGGAAAAGGCACAGGTAAAATTTCAATAGAAGCTGGCATTTGAAGCAAGCAGAGAGGTTGCCTGTAGCCTACCATGACAGTTGCAATGGGGGGGGAGGTGTCTCAGCTCAGAAAAGTTTTTTTAATTGATTAGCAGTCACTTTTTTGGTGATTTAATCAAGAAAATATTAATGAATCATATTGTCTTAAGGTATGCCGTCAAACAGCTGCCAAGAATGGTAGTCTCAAGCCTCATGGCCTCCAGGCCCATTGCTGCTTTAGAGTTATCATGGTGCCCAACTCCTCCTGCAGACAGCAGACCCCAGGAGCTAAACTAGAAATTTATTCATGCAAAATCACGAATAATCTCCTGCTTCATTACCTGCTTAACTTTCTCAATCAGCTCAGTGCAGGTCAGATTAATGCCAGTGTTGGTGCAAAGTAGAGGGGATAGAACAGGACTGGCTGCTGTTAGGCTTGCCTAGCTGAAAAAGTACCTGAAAAACTCAGAATAGCGAAGTTTTTCCTTTCCTTCTTTTCCAAAGAAATGTACCAGCAACATGGTATTAACACCACAGCTTTCCAGTTCTGCTCCCTATAAAACAAAAAATTGCATGATTAATTATTATTCATTGTCTGATTATTAACACCTATTAATGACAAATCTGGAAATATTTATTTGAACTAGAATTTCACAAGACATACTTGCAATTTAATTACTGTTCCCAAAGCTATCACACAGGATCTCAGAGCTGAAAAACTCTTCCACATCAACTGGTAACAATGTATTATATGTTCTGCTTCTAAATACTCTGCATGAAAGATGAGTACATTTTACAACCACATTCAGTGTATTTTATTATTAGAATTGAGAGGTTGATAGTTAAATCTTTAAAAAACTTTATGCTTAGGTGAATAGAGGCTTTAAATAAAGTTAACATCTTTGCAAAACAGTTTTTATTCAGACATTTCTAAGTTGTTATAGCCGTTCAAAAAAATTCACGAGTCTAAGAAATGAAACTAGAAAAATACAAATATTCACAATGCTCTATTATAATATAGTCGTACAAAGCTTCTTGCAAGTTTTCAATGTTAGTGACTTTTCTATATATTTTTTAAATCTGATGAAAAGATTCTGCAGAAAAAGGATGCACGTTATTTCAACTCAACAGCATCTTTAACAAGCCTAAAACCACACATAATGCTGGATTTCTGTTCTGTTCTTCTTTCAGCACTAGCATACTGGCATTTCTTTGAACGCCACAAAACACTAAGCAACGTGAAGAGAGATTTTTTTTTTTGGTAAGTCCGGAGGGATTTCAACAAACTATTCTTATGACATCTAAATAGCCTCTGTGTCTTTTATCTGGTTGAAGAGGTAAGATGAAAGACAAGAGTGTATTCATAAGATTTAATACTAATGGTTATTTAGCTTTCAGCATCATCAATAACAAGTCCCATTAGTCCACTGTGTGTTTCATGCTTATTGCATATGTGACACAGTTATTTTCTAGTTAAAGAGGTAACATTCCTCATTTCTACTGCCAGCTACAATTCACTAAATGCCAGTGATATGAGTTATGTATGAGTGAACCGAGAAAAAAACCTTTTCAAGCCATATGCAAACTGTACTTATTGAACTTTTATCATTTAACTGCAGGCAAAGAATATTTAGATACCCACACGATCCATCCTGCTAAAGTTTAAAAGCTTCAGATTACTGTGAAGACTGATGCATAAACACTGGTATATGCTTTTTTGAAAGTCAAAGGTCAAACATTCATGTATGCTTATTTGAAATTCAAACCCAAACTATTTATGCCAGAATGCAAAGTTTTCCATGAAGAAATAGACAAGAATCCACATATTTCTCACTGCAGCAAGATTCTGATTTGCTTTTTGTGGTTTTTGCTTACATGTTTAAAGGAGACTTGAGAAATGCAAGAAATAAGTTTGCTGATGTAATTTTTAAAACTGAACTCATGATTACGCAATTTAATGCTTCCAATTTAATTACTCCATATTAAAATCACTCTTGCATTGAAAACAGACTGAAAAATGAGGTTTAAAATAACCTTTTAAAAACTAAGTCTGTGACAGAAAAAGTTTTTTTCTTCTGTTCGTGTTTCTCTAGTTATAAGCTAGAAGAAGACATACAAACAATACCTGTCTCATCTTATCTAAGATGACAAAGCCCATCCCTGGATTTATAACAAATATGCACCTACTTGTTGGCTACCCTCTTTATCAGTTGAAATTCCAAAGTGGACTTGGCAGATATCCAAACACTATGTTAGAGAGAGTTAAATGTATTTTAAAACTACAAAACAGTACATTGCTTTAAAACAGAATATGCAATAGGAGAACACAGAGGCTACAGCTTAAGGGTAAAATTTCAAAAAATTGCTTTTCCTAGAGTTAATGCTATTAAATTAAAGTACATGTTAGTACATAATTCCTTTTTGTCCACAGAATCATTAGGAGCTTTTGCTGCTGAACTGTATAAATTAGTACTGACATGACAAATCTTTGTTAGAAGATAATGAGAGCTCTGTTAATATTTCCAACACCTCACCCTCCTAAGCTTAGGTAAAAGAATAACTTACATTTGGAATGTCTCTCTTGGCAATGAGAATGAAATGGTAACCTAATCCTGGAGCTCTAAAAAGACCAGACTGGTAGCTTTGAGTCACAGAGCTACTATCTAAATTGAGTGAAAGTTTGTATTCTGGTGTATCTGGTGGTGTCAGCTGCAGGAGGGTGCACCACAGCACCCTTTGGGGCTGCGTGCTTTACAGAAAGCAGAGGCACAGAGTGGAGAAAGGACGGTGATGTTCCAAGTCCCATGTTCATACAAGCACAGGATGGGGCAGGGACATGTTTTTCAACAGGGGAACTCAGACACGTTCCAGGGTCCACTGATTCCGACAAAGAATCCCAAGGACCAAGCTCTGATGCCACACAAGTCTATACACACTAATGAATATATGTGTACATATTACAAACATAGGCTTATTTTCCTACAGTAATATTAACACCTTGTACACTTTTCAAAAGCACCATGAACTGCTGAATTATGCAATTATTCCTTTTAAAGCAAGATCAGATAACACAGCATTTAGTCCTTATTCCTTAACAGACTGTTAACATTGAAGCCTGATGCTGCAAACACCGAGTCATGGGCACAGACCTACCTAATCCTGTAGCTCCCCACTGAGCTTCTGACATTTAGGACCTGATACTGCAGCAAGTAGCAACACGTGCCACTGAGAAGAAACTTACCACAGAGTGAGACAGGATTTTCGGAATAATGTACCTAACTGATTTTCAAAACTCACCTGAAATGTTAATAGACTTACTGTCTCTGGATTCTGACCACCTTTCATTGCAGAATTTGCCTGAGGCATGATTGGAAAACATTCATCATGATTAAAATCTGTAATATGTTCCTTATTCTCTTACTTGCTTCCTGGGAGATGGTATTTGCTGTGCAATGTCTTGTTTCAATAGAAATTGTAAAAATAATACATATTTTGGATATTTTTTTTATGGTTAAGAACAGGGGCAGAAAAGAGAGGAGGGTCAGGGAGAACAATGCCTTAGTTTCTGTCTGCTAGTGATGTCACAAATCTTTGCAAAGGTAGGACCAAATCTTTGCAAATTTTTCTGAGACCACTTCTCTGACATGCTCTTTGTTTTTCATCTGCTAAGTCAGTCAGTTCATCATGCCAGGCTTCTACCCCTGGAGGCAACCTAGACTTCAATCTAAGCAGCCTAGCCTCAAACACTGCTCAAGAGCATACAGCTTTCTGTCATTTTGAGAGTCTCCAAAATGTTGGGATACATCCTACCACTCAGTTCTAGGAAGAAGGTTTAAAAGTTGTATCCATTATGAAATTAATCCTGCCAAGTACAGCTAGTCCAAAGAACTGTGAACAGGCAGGCTAGTGGGACCAGGAGATCCAGATCTCCAAAAGCAGTCTTTTTTGGCAAAGCCCAGACAGCCTCAAGTGGACACCAGAACGAACAATATATAATTTTATGATGAATCGGCTTTAATCATGCAAATCTGTACTAAAGTTTTTAGTGTTTTGCAAGGCACTTTCTTAAGAGGTAGGATTCAAGACTACATCAGGTCTGATACAGACAGGGTAAACTGCGCACGTTTTTTTCCAACAGAGGGCATAATCGACAGTATCTGAGAAGAAATCTCATGGAGCATTTTCTAAGCAATAGGCAGCTTATATCCAGCATTCAACAACATCCAGCATTCCTATTACTTGGGGATTAGTTGTTTTTTAAGTACAACTAATGCCATGAATGGCTATGCTGTACTGTCAGTGCCTCTAGCAAGGAAGATGTAACTTCACGGACGTCCTCAGCTTTCAATGTGTCACCCACAGTTCTGCATCAATTCATGAGGAGGTACAGAATAAAAATGGTTTCCAGTCAAGTGGGCTAAAGCTAATCTGGAAGCAGACATTGTAGGAGATACTTTACAGCAAAAATAGAACAGGTTCAAACTAGTCTTGTTGCCAGCAGGTTGAGAGGGACCAGACCCTGCTGTTGAAGCAGTCAGGGAATGGCACTGTGGCTCTGCGAAGCCTGAGGCTGCCTGACAGGTGCACTGCTGGCAGCTGGGAAAGGCAGCTTCTAGACACAGTAGGGGACAGTCCCCCACAAGAATTCAGACCCTCCCTCCCTGTTATGCCCTATTTTAAAAATCATAGAATCACAGAATCATAGAGTTTTCTGAGTTGGAAGGAACCTTTCAGATCATCGAGTCCAACTATCAACCTAACTCTGTCAAAAACTATCACTAAACCATATCTCCAAGCACTATGTCTACCCATCCTTTACATACCTCCAGGGATGGCGACTCCACCACTTCCCTGGGCAGCCTGTTCCAATGCTTAATAACCCTTGCAGTGTAAAATTTTTTCCTAATATCCAATCTAAACCTCCCCTGGCACAACTTGAGGCCATTTCCTCTTGTCCTATTACCTGTTACTTGGGAGAAGAGACCGACCCCCACCTCGCTACGCCCTCCTTTCAGGTAGTTGTAGAGGGTGATAAGGTCTCCCCTCAGCCTCCCTTTCTCCAGGCTGAACAACCCCAGCTCCCTCAGCCGCTCCTCATAAGACTTGTTCTCCAGCCCCCTCCCCAGCTTCGTTGCCCTTCTCTGGATGTGCTCCAGCACCTCAGTGTCTTTCCTGTAGTAAGGGGCTCAAAACTGGACACTACTTAAGGGGTGGCCTCACCAGTGCCAAGTACAGGGGGACGATCACTTCCCTAGTCCTACTCACCACACTGGTCCTAATACAGGCCAGGATGCTGTTGGCCTTCTTGGCCACCTGGGCACACTGCTGGCTCATATTCAGCCGGCAGTCGACCAACACCCCCAGGTCCTTTTCTGCCGGGCAGCTCTCCAGCCACTCTTCCTGTAGCGCTGCATGGGGCTGTTGTGACCCAAGTGCAGGACCTGGCACTTGGCCTTGTTGAACCTCATACCATTGGCCTCGGCCCATCGATCCAGCTTGTCCAGATCCCTCTGCAGAGGCTTCCTACCCTCAAGCAGGTCAACACTCCCACCCAACTTGGTGTCGACTGTAAACTTACTGAGGGTGCACTCAGTCCCCTCGTTCAGATCATTTCCACCAAAAGCAGAGAATCCATAACGAGGACTCCCCTCAGGAGGTATGACATTCAGTGAAGCATGCTCTTTTGATTAACGCAGACTTGGCCTCAAAGGCATAGCACACCCATTCTCAGCATGTGTGTATCTCCTTGCTCTCGGCGCTAAAACTGGTTCAGATGGACGGTGACCCCCTGTCCAAACGCATCCCCAGGCGGTCCGTGTTTGGGCTGCCATCACAAGTTTTGGTTACCACAAAATGCTAACTGAGCGTGCTTACGTGCACCATTTCCAGTTTATTCCAACTAATTTTACAAGCAAAGGCGCTAGGTAGCCTTCAGAGATTATGACCAGATTCTTACTCTTTTGAATCAAGGACTAGAGCTGTTAGTGCAAAGCCAAATCGTGTGTCTTCTCTGGCCAGCCAGTAGCCCACACTGCTATCTGGCTTCTCTAGCTATATAATTTAAAGCACTTCAGACTACGTTAAGTAGCAGAGACTAAAGGGGTATCCTTGCCTCACACGTCTGTGCAATGGAAAGCAATGCTACTGTGACCACAAGGGGCTTCCAGATGAATTCTTTGTGGGAGACACTTTTGCTATCCAAGCCACATTTAATGTACTTGCAGAATGGATACCCAGAATGATGTCAGAAAGCATGTTTCTTTGTCTTTTTTGAGGTTATACTGTCATCAGATGATGTGGAAAAATAAAATAATTTCCTTCTCCGTGAGGTAAACAATGACCCAGCAATTTTTTAATAGTTTAATATTTTGATGCCACAAGGCTTGATTCTTTATGGGGTTCACCTGCCTGAAGAGTTTCCTTTAAAGCATGCAGGAACATTGCAGTGCTCTTCGACTTGAACTATCTAAAAGCTTTTCAACGGAATTCAATGTTAGTCTGCTGATACAAAACATACCCATTTGTGTTGGAGAAGATAGGTCATCCAAAAAATGTGCATTCCATCTGAACTGAGAGGTGACAAGATTAATGACACACTCTTTTGGGGAGGGATATTAATTTCAGTCTTGGACCAGATTCTTGCAAAATTTGACGTGCTGCACCCCTGTTACAGAGTATGACTGCACTAGAAGAGCATAGCTCTCAATCGCCATCTTCCTCCCTGCAGTTGAGGCAGTTTTTAGTTATTCGGGGCCCAGGGCTCTGCAGACTTTGCAGCTATGAATAGAAAACTTTAAACTAATTAGAAATTCTAGGGAGCAGATGGGCAGGTTACGATGGCCCCCACAGTCTCTGTGGCTGAGGAGATGCATTGCAATGCTGCAATGTCTGAAGGTCCAAGTGTAAAACCTTGTGCTGACCAGCTGAGTGGTCATAAATGTGTGAATGACTAATGTCATTCACCCTCTTAGGAAAAAAAAAAAAAAAAAAAGAAAGAGAAGTAGATGGGTTAAAACAACTGATACACAATCAACAGGAAAATATCCACGTGTGGATCTAAAAGTATACTGCTTACAGGCAAACTGAAATTTAGTTCAAAAGTTTTCTGTTTAAAAGAGATTAACAGCTGTGTCCCCAAGTACTAGTTAAATGTTTTAAAAAAAACATGTAAATGAGATACTATGTATGATAATGTGTTCATTATGGAATCCAGAAGCATATGTTTAATCATTTGGAAATGAGACAATGCACATATTATTTCCCAACATGAATTCCATTTTAAGAACAAATATAGAACACTCTGTATTGTCATTCCTTTCCTAACAATAGCTGAAATTAATTTCTAAGTTTAGCCACTACACAAAGCATATTAAATTAGAGGTATTGAAACTACTTGATAACTCATTAATCTAAATTGAAGGGCCCAAGAGCAAAGTCCCTGATCTAGTCCCTGGGCTGTACCGTAGATATCTGCAACCATCAGTATTGTTTTCACTACCAGAACGTTAATGCAGATGTCACTATTACAGTATCCTTTTAAGGAACTCAGGGCTTAATAAAAAAGCAACTAATGCTGTTCACTGGGCTACACCAAATTCTTCTAGCTCATGCACTTTACTATAACATTCTACACCACTGCCAGGCAAGAGCCTGCTTCCCCTCTTCCGTGAAGCATGCTCTTCCATGAAGCTGTGCTGGATGTCTCACGTGAAGCAGGACAGTTGTGCTAGGAAGCCAGGCGCAGGCACAGCATTTCCTTTGGGCTATGGGAAGATGGGTGAGGTGAGATAGTCACTGCCTCTGTTGACTTCTGCACCATTTTCTCCAGTCTAGTTAGAAAGAACCAGGTTGCCAGTCTTGTAAGTCTGCCTGCATCTCTCCTTCCCTGTCTGCATGCACGCCTGCGCAACGAGTAAATGAGACCGCCCGCTCTGCAAGAGTCAGCATGGCACTTCCCAAAAGACTGGGCCAATTAATGCTGGGCAGACTTTTTTTGGCTTTTCTTCCAGCATCAATTATAATATTGTAAACAGAAAATCCCTCAACTGAAATATATTTATCTGGATAACCAAGTCCACTACCATCCCATTCAAGGGCCATTACTAAGTGGTGAATTTTTGAAATTTAGATGTGTAAGTCAAAGTCTCAGTAAAAGAGGCAGAGATACAAGCACCCTGAGAGCACAGCAAACTAACTACTTTTTCTTTTCCTAATACAGCATCTCAATGAGTACTGAGTGGCATCTGCATACAGTAAATTAACTGCTTTACCTGCTTTGCTTTTATGCTTTATCTGCTTTGCTTGAAAGTAACACTATGACTACCACAATTATTAAAAATAAGGGGTAAAAACATACGCACTGACTACACTCTACAGTCAGATTCACTGCTTACAAAGATAATCAACTTCTTTTGTGAGAGGCAGAAACAGCAAAAAAAAAAAATTAGAAGAAAAGCGATAATGTGGACTTTACCAAGTAGAAATACAGAGACCAGAAGAATTTCAAGATAGCTGTACTCCCCAAAGCTATTTAATTCTTCTTTTGAACAGACTATAATTCCATTTATAATCCGCTAAGAAACTGTATTAAATAATATTTTCTGGTTACAACAACTACAGGTTTTTCTCAATGGAGAATTCTGAAGACAAAATTTGACGCAAGACAAAAAACAAAATAGAGACATTCAGGCTCAGGTATTTCATTAGCTCCCAATAAGCTTATGTGTTTATAACTAAATCTGTCCAATTTTATCAAAGTTTCTCTGGAAATTTTATACTATAGCTGTGCATTCATGCAGAATAAAGATCCTTTTTCTTTCACTGTCATGGCAGTTAAGTCTCAATTGAAATTGGTTTTGAGGAGCAGACAACTCTATTAATCCTAGCTATTTTAATCTGGTGATTGATGAAAAGATTCAAGAAGGGAGATGGTTGTTAGTCAGTCAAACAATTTTTAACCGAACTCTGGATGCATATTGAGGGAGCAAAACCTTTATGCATCAGAAGACAGTTTTAGTTTATGCCTAGTAAATATTAAAGGTGTTAGCAATACTGCCACTTCCATTTTTTCCCCAGGCAGGTGAAAAAGTAAAGAACACAAACTGGACCAACTCTTTGTAGAAACTGCTGATGCATGATAGGTTTATAAAGCAGAGCCCTGTATAAATTTCTTATTGAATGCTTCCAGCATGAGCAGTCGCTGTCCCATGCCTAATTACCCATTTTCAGTTTACAGCTGAAAGCAAGTTTGTGGTGAGAAAAATATCCTTCAGCTACACTATCCAATTTAAGCATGCAACAAAAGCGGTGCTGCTGATGCAAGCAGCACCTTATAGTCATAGCTGGAGACAATCCATCTGTACTCTCCCCCTCTTTTGCTCCAGATCATCAGCTGCTTCTGAGGCATTTTCAGTATGGTCAGGGCTTTCCCCTCTCTGTTATCAGTCTCGTTCAATCTCATCCAGGCTACAGAATATCTTGTCTCTGTGCTAACTAGAGACTGAAGAAGAGATGGCAGCTAGCAAAGACACCACTCGGGGAAGAAGGTTGGTTACACCGGGGAAAACAAACAGAAGAGAGCAGGAATTTACCTGCTCCTTTCATTGATGAGCTACATTTGCCATTTGCTAATGGCCTGCAATCCAGTGAAACTTCTAACCCAGTTGGGAAGATCATGCTCTAAGATTATTTCTTGTTCTGGTCTGTATCTAAGACATTTCTTTCTGGAAGTGGACCTAACTAAAGTAATCCTTGCCTTTGTCACCTCAATGACAGCAATGACACTTCAAACCAACTCAGAATATGCTGGTATTACTGCAACAGCAGCACTTAGGTAAGTTTAAGGTATCAATTTCTATTTGCAAGGCCACCTTCTCTTAAATGGCACTAGAGAGTTTTTTCTGAGTTTTTCAGAAATAGAAGAGAGTTACTCTGAAACAGAGGCTTACAGAAACTAAATAACGGAATGACCACACGGTAATAAAATACATTAATTGCATACATTTCATCAGGAGATCCAGAAATTACAAATATTTTTCTTTCCCATTTAAGAAGTAGTTGACAAATCATGCACTTTCATTTAATTAAAGTACTAATACTGATGCTTATATACTTATCTAAAAACTCTGAAAAAATAAAAGTTCATGGGAAATATGACAATGTTTTTGCAAAGAAAAATGTATCTCTATTTCATACCCGAAATACTGTTTCCTCTCCAGCTGTTTTCACATCATCTTCCTTCCCAATGATTCTCTGTAGCTAAACGTGAAAAAAACCACAGTAAAATTACAAATTTGGTCTTACAACAGTCTCCTTTTTCAGAAACTTGCATTAATTTAACCTTTTCTTAATTATAAAGTCATTACGTTTCTGCAAGGTTCTCTAGTCATGACAAAATATTTGCATGCTTGAAGATATTTTGCTACTCAGACACACTTTTTCCCAGGAACGTCTTATCTACTGTGGTTAATATAGCCAAGCAGAGCATATGAATCTCTCTCTCACAACCCAGCGCTTAGTCTATTTTTAGAGGAGGTTTTCTTGCACTAGAAGCTTAGCGTTCGCTCTGTAAGTTTTTGAAACTCAGGGGTATAGCATCAGGAGTCATTCGGGAAATAAAAATTAACCCGTGATTTTCATGCTGTCCTCCTAGACAGCTTTACATAGTTCTGCTACAGACATGATCTTCTAGACATGAAAAGCATACCTGTTCAAATGAGGTACTACACAACTAACAACAAGGGATAATTTAATTAAATAAGCAAATGTATTTTCAGCACTGGCATTAAGCAGAACGTGGTTTGAGTTTCCTCTCCACCCCACAGATGAATGAATCCTGAATGTCTTAGCTAAGAAGATTTTTAGAAGTAGTGAAATGACTCACATTCAAAAACATAACTTCCACTGTCCCAAGTACAGCTTTAAGGTAATATAGAAAGTGCATTAATTTGCAGCACCTCAAGTATATCTCAGCTGCAAGGCTTCTTTGACTGTATTTTAGCTTGGGAGGTCAACACGGCCACAAGAACGAGTGATTTAACATAGCACAAGGTATACCTACCTTTCACAAATTTGCACGAATCCTCAAAAGGACAGCAAAAATGAAAGAAAAATGGACTTATTACATTTCAGGTATAGATATGGACTTACACTGAGCACTCTGGATCTGGAGACTTTAGCAAAGATGCTTTTAAAGCTCAGGGTTTTCGAAGCTGCATGTTTGCTTCTCAAACACTTCTGAGTGATTCCTCACCCTGACCACCCAGTTTTAAACTGGGTAAAAAAATCCGTAACGAAATGTGCATAGCCATGATTTTGTGGGGTTTTCACAGCTCTTCTTAGGGCTTTATTCTTTTCCTTTTTTTGTTGTTCAGAGAAGCAATATCGGCTTGTTAAGTAGTGAGTAGGAAAGAACTGGTAACTGTTCATGTTGCCAAAGGTCTTCCCTTGGCCTTCAAATTTTCACTAATTCACCTGTGCTGGTTTTTTTTATAGCCTCAGTTTTTGAGTTCCTCAGGATAGTTACTTTCTATAACTATTTTTGAATGGCATGCCTTGATAATATTTATCAAAATAAATACTGTAAAACAAGACAGTTAAACAGTACTAGTTCTTCCAAGTTTCTCCAAATTATTTTTATTTTTGAGCACTTACAAAACAATTGATTAGTACAGTAAAAACTATGAGTTTCTTCATAGCAAACCAGCAATACAGAGCTTTGGATAAAAACACAGCTGCTTGTTTATATTCTCACTAAAAAATGACTGAAAAATTACATTTTTTCTTACCTGAAAAATCCATCTTTTGCTCGCACACGAGAAATACAACTGCAAATACTTTCCAAATAGGAGAAAGTATGATTTTTCCCTTTTGTATTTTATTTTTAAATAACACTTTAAAAAATCTGCAGAGACTACTAAACAGCACAGACACACAGTATAATTTTTTTTCACAAGTGTTCTGGAGGATTTATTTTATTGTTTCCTTATACTGTATGTAAATCCTTATAGTGCTTGAAACTATTTCCAGTAGATTGCAGATTTTTTCCAGCACAGTGCAGCAACTACTCACAGAGGGAGAAGAATTCTGCCCTCGAGAAATGGACTCTATTACTCAACTGCTCCATGTAACATTTATCTGTATTTAATATTTATATCTGTTCATCACTGGAAGATGCTAATGGCTAATTCAAAGATAAAGAGAATTATTACGCACAACTGATGCCTCTTTACGAAAGACTACTAAGAAGAAATCTTTTTTGAAGACGAGAACTGGCAGAAAGGCTGTATCAGTCACAAAAAAAAAAAAAAAGATTTTGCGTCTTCCAGCTGTTTTAAGAAAGGTTAGTGCTTATGGATGTTCTAGGACTGCCGAGATGTTCTGCACCAAACCACCACAACTGCTGACAGTGTCGGGTGCTGGTTCATTCAGCCCTAGATGAATCTCTACAAGTGTTTTGTGGTATCTGCTGCCCAGGACAAGCGTATAAAGACGGTCTATTTAGAAAGTCTAAATAAGATAGCTCTTGCATGTGCCATCAGAGTTACCCTACCTCCATTTCCAATAGTTTTGAACTGTCATTAATTTTACTTAGAAACCTTTCACCAGGACAGAGTTAGGGAAATTCCTCACTTGCTGGGGATTTTGGGATCTTTGGTAGCCTTATTCTTGGTGGGAGGTCTCAGATTAACGTGCATGGGTTATTATGTGCACATGTCTGGAAATCCCCCTCACCAAGTCTCATGTGAATGTCTTCGAAGTGCAAAGTTCACAGAAGTATCTTACTGTCCTCACAGAGATGCAGGTAATATGGTTCTGAGAAACAATTATTTGCACGCTGACAGGGTCTGATTAAAGGATGGCAACTAATGTCTGTAAACATCCCATTTCTACCACGTCTTCTTCATCCTGGAGTTGCAGGGCAAAGCAACAAATCCTTGGAGATGCCCATCTCAAAATACAGAGTGCTGTGACTCCGGGCCCTAATACTGAAATGTTTCTTGTATTGTGAATATTTACCCCTGAAACATATATGAAGCAGAAACTAAAAATAGACTGGCTTGAATACACAGAAGTAGGGAGAGAACAAGAGTCTGTCCCTGGGAAGGGACAGAATTTTAACTCCTACTGGAACGGAGGAAAATGTGCACAGAAAAGGAAAGGCTACGGAGGACAAGATAAACGCTCTCCTTCAAAACTTGGAATTGCGTTCAAGATCTCCTTTCCTAGACATTCATTTATGCTAGCAAAGAGCACTGAATCTACTGGGAAATCCTGCATCTCACATTCCTTCAGTGATTCATACAGGTCTGAACAGCCGATCTCCATCATGTGCTGCAGGCACGAAGGACTTGGGTTATTGAGTCTGTTTGTCACCCTTCTCCCTTCCTGAATGATTCACATGACACATCTTGTGTCCGCTTATCCAGTAACACGTGAGAGTTGAGATATACACAATTCAAAGAATGATGGACATTCTGCAAACAAAAAGGCAAACCTCAAAGAATTTACAGTCTAGATCAACAGATAACATAGACATATATAGGTGTCTCATCAGTAGAGGTGACAAAGCAAGAGAATGAAGTAGCACTGACATTTCTCTTCCCTTCACATCCTGCTTACAGTAACTGCCTCTTAATTACTGTTTCTTCGCTACTCTTTCCCACTGCCCTTTCCTTACATACATTTCCTGATATTATTGTGAAATATAGCGTGGAAATACCTATCGAATAGTTCAGACGTATTTTCCTGAGATGCCAACTGGGACAAGATAAATGACAGATTAGCCACACAATTCACTAATCTATTAGATATACAGAAGCTTTCTATGATGCATACAGAACAACAGTATACAGAGATTAATGCACACCCATTTTTGCAGATTCTTACATACCAAAAATTTTATTTTTAAACTTAACCTATAAAAATAAAGTTTTGCTTTAAAATAGTCACTGCTTATAAATGTTCAGTAAACAGCTATGTGAGAAAATTCATCTTTTGACTAGCTTGTATCCTGTGGGACTTTAAATTCAATGATTCTTCTGAGTTGACATAGCAATTTATATGGGATTTTTTCACCACTCTATATTAATTTATCAATAAAGCCCATACAGGAAATGCAAAGTAACAATCTATCTAACTAGAATAATTTTCATTTAATTTGATTGCCTTATACAGAAATCAAATTATTTTTAATGATTTGTATGTTTTCACCTCTACTTTTGATGATTTTCTCTTGTTCATACTGACTGATTCAATTAGAATCACCTGAAATGGGTAACAGATATTACATATATGACATACTCTGTAGAGTGCTGTATTTCTGCAAGAATCTCCTTATTTGCTTAACTGGCACAGTACCTATTTAAAGGAAGTACTGCTAACATGGTATTTTGGTGCAGAGGCACCACAGGCTGAACATGTTCACTTGTGTTCATGGACTTACTTTCCCCCGTAACATACTGTTTTGTAGATGAACAATACAGCCATAACAGACGTATTTCGGTGATCAGGGCACTGCTATTCTGATAACAATTCACCAGGATTGTATCAGGTTTAGTAGGTTAAAAATAAAGGCTTTAGTTAGAATTTTTCTTTTTAATCAGAATAATAATTAGCATTTTAACAGAGAAAATTGTTCAAGCTTAAAAGATTTTGTGAAGCAACAAATGAGCGTAGGGTATCTGCAGGCTCAGTTAGGGGCTTCTGGGAACATTGTACTGGGAAATGGTCTAATTTCAAGTAATATTTTCAAATAGTACTACTAAGTCTAAAAGTATTTTTACTATATTTTAAAATATATTTAAGTACGACGACTCAACCGTAATCTTGCAAAGAGACAATTCAATGAAAAAATGGCTATCAGTGCAAAACACATGCTAACAGCTATTGTATCATTAATTCAGAGTTTAAGGCTATGAAAGTATACTTTAATTTTTGTACCTTCTCTATCAACAGGTGCATCTTTATAAGTTTTAGATTCTATGGTTCTCTAGAATTGTGGCATTAATTATCATCTTTAACTTTATCCTAGTGACAGAAAATGATTGCAGTAGCCATTTCAGCTTCTTATAAAACTGTCTCTCTAGTCACCTCCAATACGAATGAAGGATCTGAATAAAGCTCAGGGAGTCTATTAAAACTTGTTTTTTAATTTTGTATTTGACTTTTGACAAGAAGTATTTAGTTAACAGTCTCCTGTTAAATACTTAAGAGTTGAATAAGCTATGTAATTAAGCCTATTTTTCTTTAAAACATCAGAGCAAGATTTTCCTAATTTTTTAAGCATCTGCCTTTCTCCCTCATATTTTACACAAAATATGGGAAAAACTGCTGTTACTCTCCGAAGCGTGAACTGGCAAAAAACCTGTGCAACAGCAAACAAAATTAATAAAAACCAAGAGAGGACAGTGAATTAAAAAAAGTATTAAAAATATTTAGAAAATAAAAGACTTTTACAGATGATTATTTAAATTAGCTCATGGGATTAAGGGATGTACACTAACTCCTACTTTCCCACTAACAGAATTTTAGATACAAGTCAAAGGTAACTTTGAATCCAAAAGCGGATTCAAATATAAGAAGTACTTCTATAGCGATGCTTTGGTATGTGCTCCTTTCATATAAAGTATTTTGTTAAGTATGTGATCATAGATTGGACTGAAAAATAGGCCTGAAGATTTTAATGAATCTTCATTTAGCAAATATAACCCATGGAACTATTTAAATGCTTTAAAATGAATATGCATATAAATGCACATACCTTAAAGAATTCTTTCTTTTCAACTTGTTCATTGCCATCTGTATCCAACATTTTAAAGGCAATCCGAAATCCAGTCTGGGGTTCTGCAACAAATTGCGAAAGAACTTTATTGTAAATACACACACAGAGAGTTACGCTAGTACTTAAATATTTAATGCAAAAGGAATATTGCCTATGGTTCAGTTCTCCATTGTTATGCACGTACATGATATTTCCAGTGAACCATATGTACCTCCTCCAATATAAACAAACTTTTTAAATGCCTTTTTACTACCATTTCAAGGGAAAATTAATGCGATGGCAAAGCAAGAAAATGCCAGCAGTGCCTAACAACGGGTCTTAGATATTCTTAGATATTCTCTGTAGATGTCTCCATAATCCCACGTCACTTCCGAAGTCTAGCACTGCCTTGTTTCTTAGAGCTGCTTTTCAGGTGAGAAGACTGGAAAGTGCCTTGAGAAACCAATAATTATTCCCAAAACTGTGTGAAAGAGCCAGTGTACTCCTCAGGTACTTCTTGAGTGCATTACTGTACACCAGTATTTGCAGTCTTCCCTCATTTTCCCCAGCAAACAGACTGGTCTTATAATCATGGCCAGCTCTCCTGGCTCCTGCTCCCACTGTGTTAGCCCCCGGCCTTTTTTTTCTTCCCTTCTCCTTCCTCCCTAAACAATGTCTTTAAATGTTGCTGAGATGTAATAAACCACTCTTTCTGGCCTTTTTGGACAAAAGCATGTTTTGTATGACTCCCATCAAGCTGATTTTTTCAGGAATTTTATACAATTTTACCCTGCATTTCCTTCAGTGAGTGGATGTCTCTTTTCAACACAAAAATGTAATGAGTTCTGAATCTTGCAGGCGCTATAAAAACACAGTGCGTTTTGAGCTCCTTCCCACAATTTCCTGATCTTACTTTGCTTACAGGAGGTGGCCTTGCGCATTAGCAAGCCCACACAGGAGCAGCACGCCGCTGAAACGTGGTTACAGTTCACCGCAGTAGCAAGCACTTATCCCAGTAATTTCTGGAGCAGGTGAATTAATTCCACAACCCAGTCAAGTCAGGCATTAATATGAAAGCCACGGACTTATCGTCTCTAGAATATATTCATGTTTCCGAGAACAATGTTGGACTCACGAGGGCAGTGAAGCAGTATCTCTAAAAAACTCTAATGCCTTCAGAGTTTTTCTTTTGGAAATACATTCTTCCAGCTCATCCTGTAAAGTTTTAAGTCTTGCTTTTTTTTTTAGAGAATCTTTCTGCAAAGGGAACAAGTTAAAGAAATAGCCCGTTCCTTTTAAGTGAGAACAAGATGGTTAAAGAAAGTACTATTTTTACATTTTAGAAATAACAACATCCTCAGCAGCCAACTACGTTCTCTGCGGAGCAACCTTGTGATGCAGGGACATTTTATAAATACCATTGCAATCTGCAGAGCAGAGCCCTTCCCCAGCAACTGGATTGTAATAATCAAAACTGGCTTTCTTTCCATGGAAATGCCACACGCTACATTTGTGTTACTAGTACAAAAGCAAGAAGAGCCTATACTATAACATATTTAGAGAATAAAAGTAATTGATGTGTTTAACAGTAATTCATACCATCTGTGTTACAATTTTCAGATAAGAGAGCTGTTACTGAAAATATAGGACCTAAAGCTTCTTATACCGTTCAGAGATGACATACTTATCTGATATGATGTAACCCCAAAGGTATGTGTTCGTAAAATAAGCATAGTTCAAAGACTACCTCAGATATATTTGTATTTAATTAGAATCAGGCAAAATTCCAAAATCCGAAGAGGAGAGCTTCATCTTGGCTGTGAGTGCAGGTTAGACTTAGGTGCTTCCCCTCCAACTATTCCTACATTGACCAAGCTGTCAACTTGTGTGACTGGCTAATTGAAATGAAGCTTTGAGTGAAGGTGACAACTTCAGTTCCTGGGCTTCTTCACCAGGCAGGGCTTTACCACAAGCTCCATTAACCAATTGCTGGAAATTAAATTCAATAGAACATTGGAAGAAAAAAGACAGTGATGACACAAGGCAGCCTGAAAAGAGGATCACAGGGGGCAAAATAAAACCTTTGTCTGCCGCAAAATTACATTTTCAAGTTCAGTGCTGCTACAGACAGTGCTTTTGTATGACAAGCAGCGTGGTCTGGTCAGCAGAGTCCTGGAACTGGGACTCTGGAAGCCTGGTGACTCTTTTCCCATTTCCCTGTTGCTCTCTTGGTGACTTAGAAGATGTCATTTAAATATTAATGGCTGCTTTAAGAAATTTCACGTTAATTCTCACTAGTGAGGGAGAGACGTTGTGTAACTGGGGGCTGAGTGACATGGGATACTTGTTAGGCAAAGACAGAGGCACTAACACTTGTTGACATTTGCTTTCAAACTGATGGGTATGACAACCCTCCGTGTAACCAAAGCAGCAACATTAGCACTGCATTTTTATCCTGCATCAAAAGGCGCCTTTGTTTTTGCAGTTCAATACATTCCTATATAAATTCTGTGAAAAATAACATTACTTGTTTGTCTGGAGAAGTGGAACAATTTGCCCTGATACTGCTTCAATTTTCTAATTGTTTCAGCCAATAAATCAGCATGAATTTACTTTCAGCTGACATGGATTTTTGAAGAAATAGAATCTTTGGCACCTATTTCTGCAACTTTAATTAAGATATTCTTCTAAAGTGACATTGACATGCTCGTGCTCATTTTTTAAAAAAATCCCTCTTCTTTGAGTTGCAACAAGTATTTTTAAATCAGCTTTCTAACTGGGCTAGACTTATACTATTTTTGATTTTGAAAAGCGTTCAAACACATAGTATAACTCATGTTCAAGTTGCTTGTAGCACTGGACAGTCACTACTGGTGAAAAAGTATATTTGTATGGTAAACAGGTTATATTAATTTATATATACTATGCAATATTGTGTACTAGTTGAAGTTTCTACTAGGAACCAATGCAGTTCTGCTGAGAAATGACATAAGGTGCCAAAAGCCTACCAAAACTGTGCGAGAGGTGTGTACAGTCATTGTCTGTGAAGACTGGACTCTGGAGACCAATGCTACTTCTTCTTAATACACCGTGACAGAGCGGATTTCTAGAGCAAGGAAAACTTGTCAATTTGTTTAAGCCCCTGCCATGGTCTTCGCAGCCATGGAAGTGTTGAGGCTCAAGCATCGACAGTCCATTGGGTTAACAACTGCTTCCTTCTCTCCTTTCCCCATTCACTGTTACCATGAGATCCAGTATGCTTGGTTCTGTCCCTTCCTTAAAATGCCATACCTGTGTAAGTCAGTCAAACAAAACTCCATGTGGACTATTACACAGACATGTATGTGGACTACTTCGCTACTAGTCTATGGGTCTCGCTGCGTAATGCTCACTTGCACGCATCTTGTCTCAAATCTTGGTATTTTCCAGTTTCACCGATGCTTCATCACAACAGTACAGGGGGGTGGCAAGCACAGCACTGAATAAGTATGGGTCAGGAAACCCAGAAAATCCAAGATCGCTTCCATGCACAAACAAAAAATGCCTGCTGTTTGCAGACAAAGCAAGTACCAAAAAAGTAACAAAAAAGTTTTTTAAAAAATTGTCTGATAGAGAAAAAGGGATGCAAAGGAGGGGGCAGAAATACAAGCAAAATACTTGGAGAAAATAAAGTCAAAAGGAAAAAGCAGAAAAAAAAAAAAGGATTGAAAAGTCAAACAAAAAGACCCCGCAGAAGTCAGCTGTTTCTGTGTATCAACCATTTCATATCTGAACACATGAATAATAGGCAACAACCTTTCGGACACCGCTACACAAGCTATAATGTTAATGTCTCATTGTCCAAAATGACTAAAACTACTATCCAGAAGACAAATTATTTATCTTCCCTGACTTTCTTCTTCCCCTTATTACATAGTCCTGTAACCAATGTCTCCCCTCCCTCAAAGTCTCTTGAAAGACTTTACTGATCCCATGGTACAAGGATTATCATGATTTTTGAAGTGCCGCTATGGACCAATGATGACACTATGGAAGTAAGCTGCAATCAATTGAAGTTATATCCATTTATATTAATGCCTTATCATTCTTTATACAATAGTTCTTTATGTTTTACTATAATGTGGAAATTTAAAAGTTAAAAAATATCAGAAAAAGTTCCTGGAAAGTTGTTAGTAGCTGAGTATTTACACGTATGCATTTTAAATACGTAATACTTACTTGTAAGGATTGTCAGCAAAAATAGGTACTCTGCATAGGATATCAACCCTGAAATAAAAGAGTTAAAAAATGACTTGCAAAAAAAACCCCAAGAAAACTTATAGCAAGACTTGAAAGATCAAATCTTATAAATATAAAAAATGTAGTTTAACATCATATTACATAGGTTATTAAAGTAAGCCACATTATTATTTAATAAAGTTTTTACTTCTGTTTTTAGTGCTCTGAAGGTAAAATCCCCTATCCAGAGACTCATCAATGTTCATGTCTAATCAAGAAAGTACAGTTTATTTGGTATTAATAAAAGGCCTACACTAAATCTTTGGATTCTCGCTGAAAACATTCAATGTTTACATAAAAGGCAAATAAATTAAACGTGCTTTGTCACATTTAGTACCTGGGAGGAGAACTAACTCTAACGCTACCCTGAAGGATCAAAGTCCTCCATCCTTTGGCAGGCTCACGAAGGCGGAGAATAGCTTCCCTCTAATTCTCAAGGGGAACATGGCAACACGCAAAGCTGCCAAGCTGCTAGATTGTGCTGATAGTACTGCTGGGCCGCGTGCCAACAGG
>VYZM01004630.1:449778-490547 GCA_013398915.1 Dromas ardeola | reverse complement strand
TTTTTTTTTTTTTTAAAATAGGAACATGTCCTTTCTACAAGGTGAAAGTATTTTCCCCCCTTTTGAAGGAAAATTCCAGTGTTTTCCTTTGAAACACCGCCTTAAGTGAAAAGCCTGAACAAACACAAAGATGTGATAGCGTCAAAATAGAGCGTACAAGCTAAAGATAGAGCCTGCATAACGAGGGTGGTTAAACAACAGAATCTGAACCATCTGCCCTGCAATAATGTTCGGAGAAAAAATGTAAAGGGCTTTTTTATAAATCACTTTTCAAAATAACTGAGCTACTTTTGACTTGTGAGCTAAACATTGTATAATGCTGAAGCTGCTTAAAATAATGAAGTTCAAGCATGCCTATCTGTGCAAAGATAAACTATTTTTTATGATTTATATTTAGTTAATTGATAGATAAGGAATCCACTTAAGCTTCAGTGATAAACAATTAACTTCTGATAAATTACTATGCAGAGCCAACAGCATTTGTATTTGACCTCAGATAATGATTTAACACTTTAAGTTTTAAGTACTAGAGTTTTGCAATATTAAATTGCTGAATACAAGAGTCTGAAAATCCAAGAACAAGCCTTAGCTAAAGACAGGTCTAATGCTGAGCCTGTTGCCAATTCATTCTGGTTCCATATCTCAGCTCTTCTCTCCATCAAAATAGGGCTATTCACCCTATTATCCATCATGCACCACGTGTAAATCAGCACAGTACTACAGTCATTACAGTACATTGTGGAAACAAAAAATACTTTCATCTCAAAGATTTAGTTTTGCTTACAAGTTTTAGGGTTATTGCCATTGCAAGAACGTAAATTATTATTTGCATTGCTGTAAAACTTGGAATCACATTCCTAGACAAAGTGTCCAGGATTTCTACAAAGTCGAAACCAAACAGAAAGAACTCCTACCCCATTATTTTCGCTTATACACTTAAGTATAAGACGAGAAAAAAATGGATAGAAACAAGTAAGGGAGGAAAAGAAATCAAGCAAATGGTGTGATGGGCAGTGATCAAGATTCCTGCTCCCTAATTTGGTTTTCTGTGTGACACAGCAAAATAACGCTTAAAGGAAGAATATAAAGGAAGACAAAGAGGTAACTTTTCAAGTGTATATAGAAAACGCCTCCCAGTCATGGACTGCAATGGTATCAGGACAAAGATCCCTGCCTCAAAATTTAACCAGCAAGCGATGAAGGAGAAGTGGGAGTCTGCCTCGGTTGTCTTGAAATGTGCTGTACAGGGATAGCCTAGGGAAGACCTGGAAAGTGAAGACAAGCAGCTTATGCTAGATAAAACAGAACAAGGAGAGCCCAGTGTTGGGGTACAAAAGAAAAGATGACACACTCAGAGGAGTCGTGTAAGAAAAAACATATTTATCAAAGCATTTGAAAGGATATTAACAAGGCAGATTACGTTTGTTAAAGTCAGAGGAAAAAAAAGATACAAAATGAGATACAAAATGCTGAGTGCCTGGAGAGTTTTATCTATATGGGTTGACAGGAAACATTGCACCTTATAAAATTTTGCAGAAAGAATCTGCAAAATTTATATGGAGATGGCAGGATGTAAAGAAAAGACCAATCTAAAGACAACACCCTGCTTATTGGCTCAAGGGAGAGGCATGAAGCTCTATTCCCTCGAGTTGCAGAGGGCTGGAAAGAAGAGCTTTGCAAGGAACGGCAGGGGCGAGACACAGACTGTTTTCATCATATTATCATAAACTGATTGAAAAGTCGCTATAGTGAAATAGCTAAAAAGGTAATATAATAAAAATATGTAGAAAAAATTTCTGGATTGTTCTTTAAAACCCGTCTCAGTGCCTTAAAGCAAATCCACAGCCTGTCTGACATTTTCTGTCAGACTGATTATACTAAAATAATTTGAGATAAGATTTATTTTTAACTTGTAGACTCATTTCCATAAAAATTCTTCTTTTAATTTCATTGTTCTTTTATTACCTGTAGTGAATGGCCAATTTACCTTATCCATAAAGTAAATTAAATATTTTGGTAATTTTCTTTTTATTCTACAGTAATCATTACAAAGTTACTCAAATTAAAAGAAATTAAAAGAAATTAAAAAAAAACCACAGAAAATTATATTCCTGTCCAAGCAAAACTAAAAAGATAAAAGCTTCACATACTGTTGAATGACTCAGCATACTTGCAGCCAAGTATCTGCAGTTAGCATTGGCAAAATACTGTCATTTTCTAACACTAAATGAACCTTCCCCATCCCTCCCTGGAAATCTCAGCCCTCAAACTTTATAGCAAATGCTGACAGTACAATATTCTTGTTGCTGAATAAATCATAAGTATACCCACAAAATACGACATGAATTTTAAAACTGCCCACTAGAAGGCACAATCCCCTAGCGTTATGTTTTACAAACGGGATGGATGACAGTTTTCCCTCTACTTGATATTTAAAGAACAATTTGAACATAGTTAAAATAATCTCAGCTAAACAGTGGAACAGGTGTAGATTCATTTTTCGGGTACTTGTAAAAGCAGTATTTAATACATAAATATTTACATTTTAAAAATGTAATAATAACCCATCTCAAAGCAAAACCATCAAAGTCATTAAAGAGGCATCATGACCCAAAACTGTAAAAACTCCGTGTGTTGTGGACACATATGGATGACTGCACTGAATGTTCCTGCATCACCTCAAACTCCTACCTGACCTTTGAAGGACAGAGTGTACAGACCCACACTCCTAAGCAAGGGGAGATCAATGCCTTGCGCAGAATGCAAAAGATGTCAGGCTGAGCATACCAACGAGCCCACTTTCTGCCCAGCAGTCAGGTGGTAGAGGTGCAATAAAAGGAGGCTGTGCTGATTTGCCGTTTTAATTTTCTCTTGGTGGATTCCCAGTTTTCCCAGGCAGAGTGCTTTGGGGATATGCAGTGTCAGCCACTAGAAAAAGAAAGGCTCTAAAAAAGCAGGGATAGAGAAAGAATATCCAAGAATTAAAGACTGGGAATTCTTTAAATGCAACCCTGGGAAAGCACGTGATGATTAGTAATTTGAAAAGGCAGGGAATGACTATTCAATACAAAATCCAACCTTCCCTAGGATAGGAAAAAATTGTTCAACTTGTTCAGAGATATTACAGGGCTGCTGGGGTATGCTGGGGCTTGCAGGAGCAAGGCACCCAGCTGAAGAGCCCTCCGCATCTGCACAAGGATGCAAGAAACGAACCGCAGGCGGAATTGGCCATCAGGCCAAAGGGCTGCAGGCTGAGATCGAGGGCTGCTCTCTTGGCACAGGCTGCCAGCCGTGCCCCTGGATCTGCTGTGCATGGAAAGAGCGTGGCTCACGCTTGCCAAGGAACCGCAGCAGTGCAAAGGCAGCTTTATTTTCCAGAAAGGTCCACGGGGTAAGGGATTCAGGCTGAAAAAGAAAGTTTGTGAATAGACTCTGTCTCTGTCGGTCTTTCTCATTAGTTTGGGGATGTCAGTCTTTGTTACTGGTGAAATGGTTAATTACTCATCTATTTGGTTTCCTTGATCCTCCTGTTTGTTTTCTCCCTTCAATTAATTTATGGTAATGAGGTGTTTATTTGGTGTTCTTTAATTCCCTGTTGTTATACAAACAATATCCCAGCCCTCAGAGTTCTCTCTTTATGTAGCCCAATAGAAGGTGGAAATGCTGGGTGAAAAGAAACAAAGCACATTGATGCTGTGAAGCGCCACCGAGCTCCTGAAGAGGGAGAAATAAGTTCAACTGCCCTTGGAATCAGGGATGCCACTTTACATAACTAGATACAAATTTCATTGTTATTCTTAGTTTCTGTGCATTTAAGTTATATAGTGAAACAGCAGCTTATTAACAAGAAGTCTTAAAAATTAATTCTGTGCTGAAGTCATCCCTTTAGCTCCTTTCTCTTCTCCAAGTAAGCTTTCTGATTTCTTTCGTGTCTCCTGCACCTCAGAAGGCTTCCAATTCCCAGCCCTGCCTCTTTTCTCTCTCTTGCATAACTGAGAGATTTGCCAAGGAGGCAGCTACTGGCTAGATGGGGATGGAGTCAAATCCATGAAACCTTCTTTAAAAATACATTAAATTCATAGCATATAATGTAAAGCAAGATGTATTTTTCAGAATCAAAAGTGCTCATTACCTTTATCACCAAGGTCTCTAAAAAAGGTCGGTCCTGGTTTAGCTTTGGCAACACAAAGCATTGCAGCATCTACCTCCTTTAAAGATACAAACAAGAAAATATAAAACCAATTTTGAAAAAGAAGTCTATTCAGTTGAGTAACAGAAAGAATGCAAGTTCTTTTGAAGAAGGAAAGGAATATTTTGCTTACCTTTTTTGTCAGTTTCTTGGCTGAGGCTTTACCTATAATAAAAAAAAATCATCATCATTCAATAACAAACTGACTTTAAACTTTGATCAGGTTCTGTGGCATTTCTTCAGATTTTTATGGGAAAATGCTAAGTAATATGAAACAGAATATTTTGCAACAGGCAGTTTGTTTCTAATTCCCACAACGATCAAGAAAGGACAACATTTGAAAATAATATGAGCAGTCTGTTCAAATGTTCTTGCAACCTAGATGAAACCACAGCCCCCTTTGGTTATCTATGGCTGACTTACTAGCGTGATTTTGCATACTGTGAGCTACAAAGGTAGTACAGATTCCAAAGCAAGATTACACAGTAAGAAACAACTGTAGTATTTACAAAGGGATTTGCACGCACACATAATAATCCTTCAAGTGCAGTCTGAGTATGCAAAAGCTAAGAAATACTAAAAAAGAGAAAAAAAGAATTAAAATGTTGATATTTCTATCAAGCAGAAGTAAATCGAACAACACTGCCATCAGATGAAACATCCTAAGTGTTTATGTGTAGGTTCAAGTCTATATGCTCGAACAGGGGAGACACTGGCAGCAGTGGAAGTTGTATTCCTGTGTAAATCACCTGCCTGAGGAGCTGTGATGTAGCAGCGGTGGAACGTTTCAGCTGGTTAGGCACGGCCCACAGAAACCCTGCCGTCATGGACTGGCAGGAGCTGTGCTCCGTCCCTTTTTGGTCCATCTGCCCTATCACACTGGTCTGTCTCCTCAGCATTTCTCCTCATACGGTTTGTAAAACCGTGTGTCCTTCACTCTTACCACTCTCAGCCCATCGCTCCCTTTCTTCATCACCAGTTCCTCTGGATTCCAGCCAGCCATTCCCTCCTATTAATTCACACCGTGTAAGCACAAGCTGAGCTGCTTGCATTTGCTGTGAGGATGGTGGCCCTGCGTGCAGCAGCCAGTTTTGCTCCGTGCTCCAAGACTCCAAGGCTTATTTACTCTGCTGCTTCACTTGCATCCAGAGGGCACTGCTCTTTGGAAATGGCCAGGATGGAGACAGCCTGGTGGGCAGCCATCAACAAACTTCTACCAAGCATTTTCACAGGCCCCTGATTTAGCCAGACCAGAGGTGCATTCTTAGTAAAACAGTGAATTTCCATAATGCTGGCAAAAGACATTGCCAGCTGAAGGGGGTCTCCACTGGCAACTTTTGGCTTCGGACAAGGGAAGCTGCTGGAACATCTCAACCAGCAATAGTTCATTTTTCAGCCCAGGCAAAGCAATGCCCTGGCCTCTGCTCCCTCAACTGGCAGTAACGCTTTCTGATAAATTCCTCTCCCTGCACCCTTCCCCCAAATCAGCCTAAGGCAGACACCTGGCACATTACATTGCAACCCAAATGTTTAAGTTTGACAAAAGTTATAAGCAACTAAAATTAGGGTTTTAATACTGGCGTGTTGAGTGACCCCAGTGACAGGTGTTGCCAGCACCACCTGTTACTGTGGATGAATACATTTTTGTGCAGTGCCTGTACATATGTTTACACACATACACACACATATATAAAGCTTCACAGATAGATACCTTCTAGCTCAGAGGAAGTATGAAATCCTCTACTTTGCCTAATTTGAGATAAAAGAAGTCAGACTAGTAACACTGGGGGAGAGCAAGTAAAAATCACTCAGCAAGGCTGAGTCCTGAGCTGTGCCATGTAACACCACAGTTCAACACTGTTCACTTCTGCAGAGCATTTTAATGAATGGCTATTTAGCAAATTAAGCGATTCAGATCTCAGTTTTGAAATGTCACGTCATCCGTGCAGCGCATTTCAATAAGGAATTAAACTACAGGAGCTCTTTCGGCTCTGGGACACCCAGATGGCAAGAAGCCTTACAAGAGGGAATGAGTCAGGCTGTAGGTCTGCGAAAAACAGTTATCTGAAAGAAAAAAGGGAAAACCACCCTGCAGTGATTTTCACTGCAAATGCTCTCCATAGCTGTCTGTTCTGAAGCCAGCCATGCACTCTTATTTGGTTTATAGCGGCTCCACTCATTCCTTTCTCCTGGTGGCCCCAAGAGCATCACATCTGGGACAGCAACTGCCACCGCAGCAGCGTACTGGGCAGCAGCCTATTGCCAGCATCCAGGAGGACGATGAAGGGAGACAAGTTGAACTCCGTCAGCTGGAACAGCAAAGCCATAAATAATTGATGCAAGGTAAGGAGAAAGCACTGGGAGCTACAGCTCAGACACTGGTTGGCCAAGTTTGTGAGGCTCTACACTTGGTTAAGTCTGTGTTTCTCTTCTTCGCATTGTGTTCAGCACAGAAACTCTGAAACACTTCAGCTACACAGTTTTAGGGAACATACCCTCAATGAGAATTACCCTACCATGATAAAATTAAGAAAGGGAAGGAAAATCTGTTGTGAACATGTGGACACTCTTTTCACCAGCCTGCAGTCACAACTGCAACTACTTAGAGCTCATACAAACATTAGCGGCAGCCATCAACATCTGCCCACTTGCATTCAGCTATGGCCACCCTCCAGAGGATGCTGAAGATGTTGACGTGCCGACTGACCTGTTTCAGAGATGAAAAGACAGTAACAACAACGATACAGAGGTGCTCATGCTACCCTTCACTGGGGAATCTTGGCCCAGGCGACAGGACTAGCAGAGGGGAGGAAGCCTTTGCTGCCTGGCAGAAGAGGAGGAGGAGGACAGTCACATCATCCCAGGACGTGGTGAGGGGCAGAACGAGGTGGGTGAGAGTCGGTCCCTGCCACGACTGACTACACAAGGGGATGCTGCTACAATAGAAGAGGAAAAAAAAGCAGGAGGGAAAAGGGACAGAGTGAGAGATAAACAAAGACATTTCTTCTTTTCTAAGTAGTAAATACAGCAGAGTAATAAATGTGGAGCCTTTTAATGGTGGTCATCTCAAATAGGCTTCAAAATAAAAAAATTTAATAACCTAGTCAAATGAAAATGGCATACAGATGTCAGCAAACGTGTACCGGTAGGCCAGGAATTTTTTTGGGAAAAAAAAAAAAAAGACATTTGGAACAATAGTGTTATCTTTCATATTGCCATTTGTGTAAAGTATTAGAACACAATCTTATACTAATGTAATAATCTAAACTGTAGAATGTGTTTCCTCCAATAATTATTTGAATATTTTCTAAGAATTAAATCCAGTTACATTCTATTGGTACTGTCACCACATAAAATCATCTCTGAAGACTTAAATTTCAGTTTTCACTTGGAAACATTAGCTACTTTTATTGGAGCACTCATAACATTCCTTGAATACTGATTTAGCTCTTGGTGCTTCTTCTCTCCATTTATTCACTTCCTAACAATGGGATCCCTTTAAATACCTACAGGCAAAGCTCTGTTAATATTGCATGCTACCATATAAAATGTGCAGTCGTCTGAAGAACCAGGTCTTTTAAGACCTTGTCTACAACAATTAGGAGAAGAAGGCTAACTCCTCTTTGCAGAAAATGCACTGCAAAGGTATGAACAGTTTTCTTAGCCAGTTCGGACACTTGAAAAAAAAAAAAAAGCCTCTTCCTTTCTATCAATTAAATCTTAGTGCTGTCATTCCTGACACACGATTACAAATATATTGGGATCTAAGTCTCTCTCTGAGGAATACAGGCAATGCTACTATTTCATCTATTAAGTAAAACATCTGTACAATGCACTTTTCTATAGTTGTATTCTTATACCTTGATAGATTCTCACTAATAGGGAAATTAATGACATATTAGAAAACTTGTTTGTAGTAGTAACAGTCTTATTTTGGTAACAGAAAAAGAAACTTGGAAATTTTATTGTTTAGAACTTGAATGAATGAGAAGAAAAATAACTTTTTTTTTTTTATTTTCCTACAGGCTTGCCAAGACTGTGATGGAATTCCGGCTTAAAGGACAGTGAGTATTTTCAAGGGTCTCTACATATTTTACAGATGCTATCATCTTTTCACCATCTATAGCGGATCTATGAAACAACAATGAGGTACAGACACACCTTTCATGGACAAAAAGCCATTTTAGCTTTTTAAGTTGAATGAATACTGAGTCTACTTAGAAGCACACAAATTCTGTGCTGTTAGCCAAGAAAGTTAGCTGACAACTGTAATTAAGAAAACACTGCCTAGAGCAGCTACGTCAGCCTTAATTTGTCCTCGGCAAACCTGGGTATTTTATCGCATACGTTTCTTACAATAGAAGTGTTTCCATCATCTATCAGTTTTTTTACACTAAGATGTAGAATGGACCCGACATCAATGTTAGGATTAACATTAGGAAAGTGCTGAATTAAACAAGTACCCACTTGCACTCTGTAACACCCATTTACACCTGAACAGCTAAGGAAAGGCTTAGATCTGACAAAAGATGTTTAGAGGCAAAAAATGAACAAAATCACTAAGATCACCCATTATAACAACAATAATCAGATGCTAAAGCAAAAGTAGAGAAGTTACTACTACCGGCATGAAAGCATAATTTTACATGTCTGCAAGATTCCTCTATTTTTGTAAAATGGAAATGAAAATTAATATTTGAAACAATCTTTCTCCACAATCTTAACTTCAAATAAGAACAGTACAAAATGACAGGACAAACTCCTCTCCCTGTTATCAGCAAAGTCACTGAGATGGGTTGACCAGGATCTCTTTTTGGCTCCATTTCAGATAGACACAGTGATAAACAAGTAAAAAAAAAAAATAATTTTGCCCTCACAGTTTTTTAATTTTAGATGGCAACCACTGCTATCTTTGCTAAAGCTTGGCAAGTTCAAAGTAATACTGTGGCACTAGGAAACCATTTGTTTGTTCTTGAAAAAACCACAAGAATAGAATAGCATTAAGTATGTAACAGTTCAAGCAAACTCCAATTCTGCAAAATGATGAGCGAAACAAGCCTTTTAAACTGGATGGGATTTCAGCACAGTTGTAATCTGTGGACAGGATCAGGGCATTTAAAAACCTAAACCCACTCCGCGCAGCTCATGCCGTGGCCTTTACAGCAGAGCCCACCCTGCAGCCTTGCCTGCCGCGGGAACAGGGATTTGTATTCCTCCCTTTTAGCCAGCTAACACCTTTCACACAAGCTGAACTCTGAGAATCCTGCCCCTGTGCCACGGTGAGCTGGGTTAGATAAGAATCATGTATGTGGATTTCCTTAGGGAGACCCCGTTAAAATTTTTGTTTAAATTACCCTAAAATAGAAGATCATTGAAATTCAATAGCTTGAATTTAATTCCCAGCTCTCTCTCAGATGTTTTTTATGATTCTGGACAAGTACCTTATCTCAACAAGGTGTTGTTTGTTTACCCACCTTTTTTATGTTCGCAGTTCTTTAAAGCTCTTCTATGCATTTATAAAGTACTTACTGCTAATTAAACCAATAATGTAAAGGGCAAAAATTCAAGCCAGTAATTAGTTCTTTAAGGCCTCCTTTTGAAATGTAGGTGATACTGGAGATAAATCAAGGATAGCACAATAATTTAAGGCTTTTTGAAAGCACGAGAAACCAAGTGGTCAGATTCCTATGAGAGCTCCTGGCAAACCGATATCTGAATAATAAATAAGCGTGCCATTTAAATGAATTAAGAATCCACTTCAGCTAGAAAGCTTTTACTGAACTAGCACATTGCTCCATTGAAAGATAATTGATAAAAGTAATTTCAATCACATGAATTAGTGAATTGAACCACCTGAATTAAAATCTAAGTATGCCCAGTGGAAAAGGCAATTTGCAATAATAGAAGCTTCTGATAGGCTTTACAAAACAAGCTTTGCATCTGTCCTTCTTTATTTAGAGCAATCGTTCCTCTGAGGAAACGAGAAATATACAGTCCTGGGCTGAGGCCAGCGCTGGCAA
Source organism: Dromas ardeola (assembly GCA_013398915.1). Lineage (NCBI taxonomy): Eukaryota > Metazoa > Chordata > Aves > Charadriiformes > Dromadidae > Dromas > Dromas ardeola. The sequence continues at coordinate 480,338 of VYZM01004630.1, read as the reverse complement.
ATCTCCGTTTCAGAAGAGGAGTTGCATCAGAGCCAGTCAATACCGGAAGGCTTCTCTGTGAGTAAGGCAGCCCAGGGTAAAAAGGGTGGGATGCTGATGCAGGGAGAAAACATCAAAGGATGACACCGTCTTTTTGGAAACCGAAGCAGACTGAAAAATTAAGATAAGCCAGTTTTCAAAACCTGCTAAAGAGACCACGGCACCGAGTCACCAGTGGTGCCAGGAGTTCCAAAATAACTAAAGGCATCAGGGTAAAAGCAGATTTTGTGGTGCTTGCTACAGAGGACGCGTGCAGCTCAGTCCTCACTGGGACTGTAGCAGGAGTCTGTGGGGATGGCAGGGAGAGCAGGGGAACAACTTTCCTTAGGTATTATCCAGAGGAAGTGACTTGTTCCCAGATCTGCTCTCTTTCTAATAACATATCCAAACTGCAGATAGAAAAAGCTGAAAATAGGTTCAAACTTCCAAGTTTACCACAAGCCTTGCACTGCAACAACAACCGCACACAGGAAGTTATTTCTTCCAAAACACCAGAAAAATCTAACAGGGGTGCAACGACAGCCCTTGGCTGCAAAAGGAGCGTGAGGTGCAAGTTAAGACTTCACATGTAACACATAAGCAGCGAGAAGCCAAGAAGAGAGCACGATGGCAGGAAAGCATCTCCCCAGCAGGAGAGGCCGCCAGCCCTCTGGGATGGCTCTCAGCTCAGGACTGGAGGCAGCATCCAGAGGAAAAACGTGTCATGTGAAACGCAAGTCCTCAAACTCCCAAATAAGCACCTCCTGCTTGGTTCCTCCGGCTTCATTTAGAGGTCTAAAAATTAGATGCCTAAATCTGAGTTAGTGATCTCTGTGGTGCTTTGCTGTAACTATGATGGTGTCAGGACATACGTAGAATAAGGTTTATAATTAACTTTGAAATCTGCTGCTCCTATTTCAGATCTGAAGAAGAGCTCATATGCCCAAAAGCTTGTCTAATTTTTCCAACTTACAGCAGCTGGTCTAATAAAAGACATTATTTCTGTCTACAAACCTCATCCTGACTAGTGACCCCAGGCTCCCTTTACAGTCAAAGGAGAAAAAAAGACACAGCAAAAGAGCAATTTATTCCAGACTATGGTAGGTGTCTAGTACAGGCCTTGGACTCACCTGTTTGCTTCCGTTAACTTTAAAGAGACGCTACAATCACTCATTCTGACCTGACATTCAGCTTTTATACATTTAAATTGAGTAGATGCATCCTTCTGCATGCAAGCAGGTAACTCACACGATGACTGCTTTTTGTATTTGTTATATATGTAATCTGTTTTTTTCAGCCTCTCATCTATCAGCCCAATGTTAGCAGTGCTAAGGGCATGTATTCTGTTTTATTAAGAACTTAGATACAAGGGCAAAGTGTACTACAGTTCAAGAGGCAGACTGGCTGCATAATTGGAGCAATAAAGTACTATAAAGGACAATTAAGATTACCTGGAAGGAGTTGTATCCATAATACATGTTTCTGAGACCCGAAGGGTAGAGAACACTATGACTTTTGGGATGGATGGCATCTCCTGAATCTGCACAAAACCATGGACCGTCCACAAAGAGTAAGCAGGCAGAGCCCCAACTGAAGAAGAATTCCTAGTATTAGGTCTGAGATAGCACTCAGTCTCCTCTAGCAAAGAGAACAGCATAAGCTAGACTAAGACTTCAAGAAGACTCAATTAATGAACTTGGATCCTAACCTGAAATAAAGAAGAGACGGTTTCCGTAGTATTGCTATGCTTTATATTGTTATCTCCTATTGCTAACAAAGAATAGTTTTTTTAAATACTATAGTGCCGGAGCACATGCTAGTTTAAGGTACTAACAACAGATGAAGATAAACTATGATGAAAGCCTTGTAGCCTCTTAGGTTTAATTTTGTTTCTCTCCTAGGCAGCGTTGTAAGTCATGATCCCTGGCCTAAGGGCTCTGTAATCTACTTTACGGCTAAAGACGATAAGTGTAACAGAAATTACAAGAACATATAAAGTAGGATAGGAACAACAACAATGAAATGACACAGTTAAAAATCTAACTGCATGCACAACTTGAGCAAATTGCATCTTAATTGTAAGCAGAGATTAATTTGGTTTTGGAATGAAAACATGTACACATTAATTGTCCCACAATCAAAAGGAAGGAAGAAAAGGTCAACACCTAGACAGCACCAGAAATTGATTCTTACTTCACTGTGTAAGACATGATTTAAGCTTAAGTGCTCAATATAAAGCCACCATCACCACTGTGGCAACTACCCCTATCATATCTCATTCAGTCACTTCCTTCACAGTTTATATTCTTCCGTATATCTGAAGATCTTCCCTACCATGACAAACTGTTACTTTTCACGTGCACCTTACAAAATGTAAAAAAATATAATACCGTTAAAGACTAAGCACAAAAATATTAAAGGCCGTTAATTATTACAAATTGGATTCACTCGCTGGCAAATAGAACTGAAGTGCCAGGTGAAGAATTCATCCTTTGTGTGCGAATTTATCACTAGCATAAAGCTACCTTACTAACCCTGGAACAAGGAAAAAGAGGGCATGTGTCAGAGAGGACTACCTTTTTCACCTTCTTGCTTTGATGCGATTTATCCCCTGAGCAGGAACTGCAAATCATATCAAACTGTGTCAAATTATATGAAGTATGAAGTAACTGTATGGTTTATTTATTGCACTTTGATATATAATGAACACTCCAACATGTAGGAATTACAGATAACGAGGCCAGAAACAACCACGTGGGTCACCTACTTTGTCCTATTGCTCCCAACAGACTTTTTGCTCATGCATTATCTCAACAGTTTATGTGCACAAAAATACATGTTCGCACATTCGAAAATCATATTGATACTAAACTGTAGTTTGATGTTCAAAAGACAATAGTGACATTAATTCAACTGCTTTTTTTATGAAATAGTTTGCTTTTTCTTACACTTACTTATCCAAGTACAAACTTCAGTTACAGTTGATATTGCTTATTCCTAGGGAAGCATAAAAAAAAAAATAGTAACTTGATATAATTTAAAAATTAAAACTAGAAATATTTTGTGAAAAAACTGAAGTTATTCATGGTATCAGCACTAAAATGCAGTGCTGTTACCATAATTCTGTTCAGATGTAGGGCCTTTATAGCACTTGTGTCCAAGCAGTAAAGAGCTGACATATTAGTGCATCAAGCCAATTTAAATTACTGCAGTGGGTAAGTAACTGGGAGCACTGACATTTCACATAAATTGAATGGGTTCTCAAGAGCCCTGTAAATATAAAAAGCTATTTAGATCCAGTTTATATAATAGTTCACTTTTTTCCCTGTTTCACCCTATCACATATCAAAATTATTTACACTATCATTAATGCTCTCTTTTTTGTTAAAACAGTATTTTTCTTTTGAAGATTAATTTACTTCCACTACAGCAACATGCAGTAAAAGTTCCTAGAAATATTGCAAAAAATGTTCCAAGAGGTGACAGCTGATTGGAAAAGTACAATGGAATTTTGCTAGAAGTATCACTTTGGGAAACTTTTGTTCACCATATCCCAGCAACCCCTAGTCAGACCTTTTGAAGGAAAAAAAAAAAAAAAAAAAAGAGATACAGGTCCTTCTGCACTGCTATTGTGAAATCTGTAAATCTCATCAGCAGGATGCCTGATTTCTATTGCTGCACTATTCTAATGATGGTGGTAACTGCTGCAACTGTTTCATTCTCCTAATGCCTTGTCCTTCCATCAAATGTCTAGAATTTGACTCCTTTAGGGCTGCCCTACATCCTACACAGACTAAAGACATCCTTTCCAACATCTTATTGTTCTTTCCTTCCCAGTAGTAACAATTCTAGGGAATATTGCACAAACAGCACCTTTTTGGTGATTGTGAAAGATGGTCCCAGGAGTTTCAGAGAAGCTTGTGGGAAGACCCATGAAGTGGGGCTCCCTCGTGGCCTCATTCACAGAATAGCTCAAGTTGGAAGGGAGCTCTGCAGATCATTGTGGTAATTAGAATGTCCTTATCTTCTCACGGTGAGCTGGAAAAAGCTCAAAGCAGGGTCAGTCAGGACAGGTTGCCCAAGACCATGTCCAGTTGGGTTTTGAATATGCTTGCAGACATTTGTTGCTAGAAGGGCTATGAATACAACACATCTCTAATTTAATACAGTCACCTGACCAACTTCACAATAGGAAAATATCACTTTAGGTGCTTTTGTAACCGATACTAACACCAAATACAAGCAATAGTCGGTAGGTTGCATATGGAGTTTTAGGAGTTTCTCCCCTTGCAAATATCAAAGGCAACAACATTCTTACGCAGTTGAAGACTGTATCCCGGCTTCAACTCCTACCAAGGACCTATGAAGGAAGAAACAGCATTTTTGCCTTATTTGTCAAGACATGAGAGCACCAAGTACTGGATTTAACAGTGAATTTGGGCATTTTATTGAAAGGAAACAATTTTACGTTGGTAATTTCATTAATGAGAACTCTGTGCTTAAGCTCAAGACGTGGGAAATTTTGTCTTGCTCTGCAGAGCATGGTAAAGGCAAAGAAAATCAGAACCTTATTATGCTTATCTTCCAGAACATAAGACCCATTCATGAACATGCAATTTACAGTGACTACATGTCTGAGGGCATTGCTACTGAGTTCACAGAACAGCTAATTTGTAAATTATAACCAATATAAATTCTGTTTAGGAATGAAAGGATTAAGTGAACACCCACTAGATGGTGTTCAGTTACTGCATGGGGTGACCTGGGCTAGTTACAGCTCTAGCTCCTTTTCACCTCTGCTTTGCAGCAGACTTTTCTTGATGAAACAACAAATACATTTGTATAAGAGGACAAAAAGGGATGAAATCACCCTCTTTACTAGAAATTTGGAAATGCTTTAGTAAATTGATTACCACCTGTGTTGAATGTGGGTAAGTGGAACTTCTGAAAAATATGACAAATCTAAACAAAAGAAAATACACAAGATTGTTTTGGATCCACTCACTAATATTCTATGGTTTTACTCAAGATATTTGTATTTTTGTGATTGGTGATATTATCATTCTGTTCTTCATCCTCCCAAACTCTCTTGACACCGTCCATTGAAAGAAAAGGGTGAATAAACACTCAAAGAAACATCCATTTTGCTATTAGTTTTATTAAAAGGATGAACCGAATTACCAGATATCTAATCTAATAGAACCTAATGCATCACTTTCTTTTTCAGCAGAATTATAATAATTGCAACTAACTCCCATTAATGATTAGTGAACCTGCATAAGGAAAAAAAAAAGAATAAAAGTGCTATTTTAGGGGAAGAGACTTTTGGCACAGGTGCAGCACTGTAGCACTTAACTTCAGATATTTTAGATTCCTGGAGATTACAAGGATGACTAGTGATAAAGGGAATTGCTATTCAGAGCTGAATTAAGACAATCCTGTCATGTCAGAATTTCCAGAAGGAACCTTTTCCCTTTATAAGGCTCTGAAGTGCAACCTTACATGAAAATTTTAGGAAGGCCATTTTAATGCAGATGACCCCAGTGATGACATTACTTTTTCCAATTGCCACTGTGAGAAGATAAAGACATTCTAATGACCATGTTTGGGAATTTTCCTACAGAAGACTGCCTACTGCTTTGGGTATTTTACTGATCCCACGCAGCTCTACTTCATTATTTCCATAACTCTCCAGGTTCAGGCATTATTGCAATCTCTAGCTTTTCTTTCTTTCTTCCTTCTCATGCTTAATCAGAATTCCTTTCAGTGGCTGACTTGCTTTCCTTCAGTTGATGGTCCACGTCATTCTCACTTTTACCTTTAAATTATCCAGGAGTTTCTACTTCTAAGATTAGCTCATTCTGTTATTAGCACATACAGAAGCTCTGAGCAAACCAGTAACAGCCCCTGCTGAGTCTGACTTGTTTATACATCATTAACATCTGTCACATAGCAATTAACAGATGTTTGGGAAGTTTTCCTACAGCAGGGGCTCCAAGGGTATGTAAGTGATAACAGAATACTCCTCTATTTTAAGCTAAGAAAGGATTATCCTGTTTTCGCCACACAAAAAGACTAGTGGAGCAATCCAGTTTTGGCTAGTTTCTGAGACTACCAGAATGAAGAAAATTACATAAACCTATTTGAAATGTTGCCTTTATTCAGAAGATAAGGTGGTAATGGAAAGAGGAGCAGGACTGTGAAAAGTTCGAGAACTCCCCTAAAAGATCAGAGAGAACTAAAGTAATGAGAAAACATACAAAAGCTTAAAAACAGATGTTAATCGTGCCTTACTGCAGTGGCCAAAACGGTTTGGTTAATTTGCAAGTTAGAAAAAAATAAATGCTGCCAGTAGTACATTTAATGGTAAATTACTGACATGATGTCCATTAGCCTTCCCTACTACTAGTTGTGCACCAACTAGAACACCTCCTCCCTTCTCAGAGGTGAACTTTGGAGACTGAGTAAGAGAAGCAAAGATAAGCCATCTCTTGACCCTGTGATTTCAAATGCCTCGCATTCTAAAGAAAAAAGTTTGGCAGAAAGAAAAAAAAAAATCTAAACAAAGAAGATCAATAGTCTCTTTCAAAAAACCAAAGTTGTTCTCTTATAGAATTGCCTTATTTCCTGATGAAAAAGACTTCCTCCCCTGAATTCAAATCATCTGATGAAGCTAACCTCAAAAAGACATTTGCCTTTACCCTGGCTTTAATTTTATATTCAGATTTTCTAAAGAATTCTGATCTTATTAGGCACCAGAGGAAACACCAGGTTTGTCAAAACAGAAATAGAACAGAAATATTTGTTCAGTAAAGATAACAGACAAGACAAATCTAAAAGCACACTTTACATCAAAATTCCCATGAATTCAAAAAAATTCATGAAAAAAAGAACAATTTTTCCTGTTTCTGTGCAAAGGTGTACATTACCTGGGGGCATCAAGCCGTTAACCTCCCAAAAGGATGTTCTTTAACAGAAATCTTTTTTTTTGTTTTAATCATGATTCTATGATTACATCAAAACTTTCTTCACCTAAGAACATAGAAAGTAATTTGCTGTACTCCACTACCCTCAGCCTGGCAGACATACAGAGCTACAAACGAGGACCAAAGCACCTATGGTGCTAGAAGCTGCTCTGCATGTAGCAACTGTGAGTAAAGCACAGGCTAAACGAGTTTAAGTGTCTTCATAGAATAATAGAATGGTTTGGGTTGGAAGGGACCTTGAAGATCATCCAGTTCCAACCCCCTGCCATGGGCAGGGACATCTCCCACTAGACCAGGCTGCTCAAAGCCCCATCCAGCCTGGCCTCGAACACTTCCAGGGATGGGGCAGCCACAATATCCCTGGGCAACCTGTTCCAGGGCCTCACCTCCCTCACAGTAAAGAATTTCTTCCTAATATCTAATCTAAATCTACCCTCTTTCAGTTTAAAATCGTTATCCCTCATCCTATCACTTCACTCCCTAATCAAGACTCCCTCCGCATCTTTCCTGTAGGCCCCCTTTAGGTACTGGAAGGCTGCTATAAGGTCTCCCTGGAGCCTTCTCTTCTCCAGGCTGAACAAGCCCAACTGTCTCAGCCCATCTTCATAGGACTGTGCTCCAGCCCTCTGATCATCTTCATGGCCCTCCTCTGGACTCGCTTCCACAGGTCCATGTCCTTCTGATGTTGGGGGCCCCAGAGCTGGATGCAGTACTCCAGGTGGGATCTCATGAAAGTAGAGTAGAGGGGCAGAATCACCTCCCTCGACCTGCTGTCCACATTTTGCTAGTGAGCATTGCTTGCTACCATTTTTCTCTTTGACTGAAGCTGCAGTTTGATAACTCAGATGTTTCAGCAACAGTATTAATTCAAAAAGTTCCTGACTTCAATCCTTTTTCCAACCCTTAGGCCATAGTGATTGCTAGCAGATTGTGCTGTGAGCCAGGGAATGAAGCTGGCTTTACAAAAAGAAATCAAATTCAGAAAACCATGGAATAAAGCTACCTACATGAAGCTGCTGCATGGATAGCCTCACCCAGCCAGAGGAGATAAAAATAAGCTGGGTTTGCTTAACCTAACAAGACCAGCACTCAGTGGTAATATAATTATCTATAATGCATCATGGGGTTAAGATTCAAAAGAAAAAAAAACAAATTTAGGTAATGGGAAATGTTGGCAAAAGAGCAAGTGGGTTTAAACAGATAGTGCTTAATTTTAGGTTGGATATCAGAAGAGTTTTCAAGCAACAGAGGAGATCCTGTGTCACCATTTTCCAATATAAGCAGTGGTTACAAATGATTTCAAATTGAGCATGAAAAATTTATAAAAGGTGTCTATTTTAAGTTTTTAAACTGCTAAAATAGGAGCTGACTTTTAGAATATGTGTGATAAATTTTGACATACTTAGCCATGAAATGCTAAAACCAAGTGCTAAGCCATTATGTATCACCCTAACCGAGGATACAAATCCCTAAAAACACATTGCAAGATATTATATGTTAACTTAGGCAAGCTGTGGTAATAAATAAAAGTGTTCTTACAGTGGTACAACTAAGCAGTATCCTTTTACCTCCTTACAGCAGTACTGGACATAAAGAATAGGGACTGTCCTCCTGAAACGAGCATTTATTTTAGCTGCAGAGGAAAGAGATTGAATTGAAATTTTGATCAAATTTTAAGCAGGCTTTTTACAATTCTCAAAGTGGGTGCAAATGAAAAGCAAAACAATAGATGGCTTTCTTTTAGCAAAAGAGTAAAGTTATTTTATGTTGCCCACTGCACTTCTAAATTGACCATACTGGTTTAAAAGCCCTCTTACTTTTTCAACTGAGACTGCCTTTACCACTATAAACATTACAAAAAGCATTGCTCTTTTCTGCTAAGTAGTTACTCTCTTTTGCCAATTCGAACAAAGCCAGAGAAGTAGATGAAATTTTTGAACATTAGGTTTTATACTTTCTCCCAAGAAAGTGACAGCAAAACAGAAGTGAGCTCTCACATTCTCTATCACCAAAAAATCCATGGAGAAGAAATAATTGCTACGCCAGGGTGTGGGTGACTGTTCAGAAGCTGTCAGACACTGTAAATAAATACAGTCCCAATGGAAAAGCAGATGTCCATCCACATGAGACAAAATGACTAATTTTAGCATTCTGTATCATAAGAATTTGCTCTGTAGGGTTCGCAAGTGTTTGGATCCAGGCCACAGTTAAGAACAAACACACCTCACTCTTCTGCAGGAAAAACAAAAACAAACCCAAAAACCATTTGGAGAGGAACAAAAAAAGACAAAAGTTGTGTGTTTTCTGGAACTGGCAGTTTCTCTGGTGGGATACGTGACTGACTTAATGCTTGCCAATACCAATACAGCAGCAAGACTCTACTGTCCCAGTAGTTCCAGCAGTATCAGAGGTATTGGTGCAAACGACATGAATTCAAGGTTTGGAAAGGCGGCTAGCACTTGGGAAAACAAGCTGTGTCATAACGAAGACTTCAAATGTCAGCTCTTCTGAAGGACAACTGAAATAGTCTGGATAAAAGTTAAATGGCAGCTGGCTTGGCCACGTTTTATATTCAAATTCCATATAAGGATCCCATTTTTTAATTTTTATTAAGCCAGGTAGGATCACAGCTCTTGGTGAACAAAGCCTCAGGATACTGGCATTTTCTCTGTACTGATAAGCTAACTAGGAAAACCAAAAATGGCCAATTAGGATGCATTTGGACCTAGTAACGATGCAGAACTACCTTTCATCTGGTAAGAACCAAGGCCCGGATTTGTTGGAAAACATGGTATCTTTCATTAGCTATGGCTGAAAAATCCTTATGCTTTAAGGTGCACAAGCCTTTTCCAGATCTGCGAGGAAAGATATTTAACTAAAGATGTAGCCAGCAGAATGACCAGGTGGTCGCCAGCATTACGGATGGTGGTGTGAGGATCAGGGCTCTCTGATGGACTGAACAACATTGGAAGACTGATTCGATTACTAAGAGTTGGCTCTTGGCTGTATTCTCCTCTGCAGTAATGAAGCTGGTAAACACAAGCCAGGGCGCTGCCGTGTAAGCAGGTGGCTCTAACAAGAGAAACCTGTGTGTTTTACACATGGAAAAAAAGTCTTGGAGCTCGGTATTTGCTTTTGTTTCACAGTAGATGAGAAAGGGTACTGAGTGCACTCTCTGCTATAACTTCCTGCAGGTGCAGGGCTGGGGAATAAAAAAGGGAGCATACCCCAGGTAGTTTCTCCCTTAGGAAATCGATGCCGGTGTTTTCCAAACAGGGAGCAGCAGAACTTCTCAAAGGTCTTCCTGGAGACCCCAGCCATTTGGCAAGTAAGGACAACTCCTCTCACTTACCCAACAGGCTGCACACCTTGCCCGCTATTATTGCCTAGAAGGAAAGTGATTGATAGTCAATGGCTCCACCTTAGGTATTTTAAAAAAAAACATAATGTAACATTTCTTATGAGAACATGCAGGGGAAAAAAAAAAAATCAGTCTATATCAAGATTACTCAAAAAACGTTAAATCCTATGACTAATATAATAAAAAATTCAGTGTTGGCCTAAGGAAAAGCACAGAATCATCAGCACTGAAAGAGTTACAAACAACTGAAAATGTGAGGCTAGATTTTGGCAGAAGCCTGATCTGCTTTCCTGGCACCTGCTATCGTCCACCGAGGGTCCACCAGATCCCCATCAGTTCTAAATATCTGAATGCAACCCAAGGTATTTTAAAAACAGATTGTACTTCTTAGGTACAAACCAATACCTGTCTGTGTTAAGGACATATGTTGCAAGAAATTAAAATACATTTAAGAGTGATAAAAATTCATTGAGTCTGATTTTCACACTACATCTGTTAAGACTTAATTGTCAGTTAAGCAGGATGTTTCAGAACTGATTAAGTTCCACTGAATTTATTAAAAAAATAATACTGAAGTAATCTGACAAAAAGTATTCAGAACTCGTGGCAGAAAAAATCCCAGAGATATTTTCTGTGGTATGCCAACAGTATGTTCTAAACGTAGTTGAAATAGTGTGTGGTGTTCTACAAAAATAAAAAAACACTTTACAAATAGGAAAAATATTCAGAGACTGATTGTACAAGTTCTTGAAATTTGCTCATACATATAAAAAAAAAGAAAAGTAACTTCTCTGTTAAGTATTTAAATATCACATTGGCATGTCACAAAACTGGAATACTTGAATAAAGCAGAAACTGTTGCAAGACTTCTGAAATTCTAAGGCAGCCGATGTTTATACAACAAGCAGACTCCTGTTATTAATAACCAGATCTTTCCATTACTTGTACTACAAATATTCTGTATGCGCATAATACATTTTCATTCGTTTCAAGGAATCTGTTTTCCATTCAGATGCCATTAAATAACCAATAACTTTCACACTTTAAATAACTAAATCCTTCAAGATGTGTGTCGAGACCACTTGCCTCTTGCTTGCAACTCTGCTGAAGCCTTACCAGTTTTATTATTGGTACTGTTTTTGTGTTGAGATTTAAAAAATTGCTTTCATTCATTGAGAAGTTGCAACGTATCTTCTCATTAGCAACTGTTTTTCAGAAAGCTAAATAGTTAGTAACGTATTTTCAAAACATAACATCTTGCCAAAGTTTTTACTTAATCAGTAAGCACTGCAGTCAATCGAGATAAGGACTCTGATCTGCATCATTCTCCAGTTAGTCAGCAATGCCACAAAGGGAAAAATAAGAATTAATCTCAACAAAGCCACGAGCTTATTGTAACCTCACTGTCATCTCAAGCAGACATAACCACAAAAGTAAAAATGTAATTGATGCAGTGTCAGTATAATTTTAAGGATCAAAAATATATTTTCCTGTTTGACCTTACAAGGAATGTACCCCAGGTACGTTCAGCACTGTAACATGGTTCTTATAACACGGTTCAAGGCATGGAAATGGAATGGGAGCAAAAAAAGGACACCTTCTCCCTATGCTAAAAAGGACACCTTCTCCCTATGCTAAAACCTGCTGCTTCCTACGTGATTTTGCTCCATGGTTCCCTCTCCTCTGAACTCCACTGCTCACTCCTTCCTCCTGCTCCCCATCGGGCTGTGTGTTCATCCTCGCTGCTGCAGCTGCAGGGGCTACAGCACTGGAAGCCAGCTCTCGCCTGACACCTCTGGGCTAATCCCTGCGCCTCTTCCATCTATTTTTCGGACTCTAAACCTAACAAATTTTTCTGAAAAACGAGAACAAAAAAATAAGTCATTGCAGCAGACAGTGGTTAATACACCAAAAAAGCAGCCTGGCACACAGAGCAGATTTGATTGCTGCAGGGTGGAAGACCCCATTTCCTCTCAAGAATCCCATTTCCAATTCCGTTACATAGTACCTTGTGATACAGTCAGTATGAAAATGCGTTAGTCTTTATACACATTATAATACACTATATACACATTATAAAGATTACAGGATTTTCTGAAGTATTTCTACTGTTTCTAGACAAAGAACTATTTCAAATTAATTTTTAGATAAACCAATCCCACGAAGATCATCGGTGTTGCGTCAGACAGACTTATCTAACTCAGGTATAAGTGTTAATATGCTATTGCTGAGGGGGAAAGAAGGAAAAAAAAAATTAATTTAGCTTATCTATTTACCAACAATTGGCTGAGGTACAACATTTTATCCAAAACAACCTAATATTTTATCCAGAACATCAATTTCAATGTTGTATTTAGACAGTTAAGGGAAAGTAAACAGCCAAATGTACAGAATATGTTACTTTAAAGACCTTCTTGGGGTTGTGGTAGGATTTCCTAATGCTGTTTGGGTGATAAAGGATAGCTGAAGATGAAAAATTCATAGTATGGGCTGGTTACAGAAGCAGAAATTTTCAGCAATCTGCTTATCTTTGCTTATGAGTGCAGATCCCTCAACAGGAACATTACTTTCCTTCACTTATAACCCCACTTTAAGAAACGAGTAAACAACGATGACTAAGAAGTTTTGGCTAGAAATGTCTGATTTTGTTTCTTTTTTCTAAAACTCAGAAGAGATTCAGATAATGACCTTAAACAATCATGCTGCTGCTTCGCCTTTGCTTTATTTTACCTTCCATCTAGCACTGGGCAAGGGGTCGTCTCTGTCCTACATATCCCAGCTTGCAGAATTCTCTACTGGGTTTGGAGGATTTGAGCCACAACAACATATCAGGGCTAAAAAAGGCAAAAACTCAGGATACAGAAACAAAAAGACTGACTCAGCTTATTCTGAAGTGCCCATCTACTGGCTGCTCCCTCTTGGCTCTCCAAACCCAACTGCACCAGCACTGGTCTCTGCTAAGGACAATGGAGAACTCAATTTTCCATCCATTGCAGCCTTGCACTGCATCCTTTCCTCAGATTCATTCACATTCATGACGGTGCTGCTGCTGGGGCAACATGAAGCCACACACCTTACCAAACCTGCAAATATACCATAACCTTGTGCCAACCACTTTTCGCAGAAAATTTAACCAAGTCAAACAATTTCTCCCAGCAAACTTAAAACGAGCTAATACTCACTGACATGTAGGACTCTACCGTGGAAATACTGCCTCAGGCAACCTGGTGCTATAGAACACAATAAAATCTGTTTTACCACAGAGTGGTTCAGAACATGAAAATGCTACAATACATTAAATCTGGACTGAGTACATATAGAAGGATCAAGATGTTTATTTACCAGGTATCAACTGTTATCAGACAAGCTGACCTGAACGTTTGTCTTCTACTTGAAAGAGGAAGGTATTTCTGGAATAGCATAACCTTCTCCAGAAAAATAAACATAAACACAGTCCAGATTTAATGTAATGCAAAATCTTAATTTTCTGAAGGATTCTTGTATTTGTAGTCCTTTTCAAAATTTAATACAGATTTCCTTATATGTTCTACAACAGCAGCACACCACAGATGAATTTCCATGGAGAAGCTCTAACACAATATTGTCTGTATAATCTGGAGTATGAGCCTAAGTTTTAAACCACTGTTTAAAACACAAGTTTTACATGAAGCTGGAAGAGTCTTTAAAAAATACTCCTGCATTGCAATGAAAATTCAGTGTAAGTCAGCTGAGCTTTGTCCTTCTTATACCTGTTACCTTAAAAATGCTAGAATTTCTGATGTAACACAGCAAGTGCGTATTATTCTTATTAGATATTACTAGGCATTGAGAAGTTTTTACATCACGATAAGAAGAGTAACAGAAAACACTTTTTCACTAGACTATCATTGCATCAGAAGAACTTGGCTGTTCTTGTAATGATTTGCCACACATCCCTGTGGTAGCATTGTTTTAACACGAGATTATGTGGCATATACCCATGAATCCAAAAATCCCAACAGTGCATTTAGTATGCGCTATACAAAACACTGTCGTGTTTTGTACCGAGACAAATGCTGTGCCACACTACCACATCTCACTTACTGTTTGCCACTGTTTATAAAGAGGTGGCTGATTCCTTCCATAAAATAACTAACAGTAATAGAATCGTGCAAATATTTACAAAGGTAATCCAGTGTGAAACACTGCATCTCAAAGCAAGCAAATTTTCTTTGGACGGCACCTTTCTTCCTTTATAGAGCTCTTTGTTTTGTCAATATGCAGAACAAAATAAGTCTGTCGGGAAACTCTGTATTTGTTATCAGCTCATTCTCCTTAGATGGCAGGACTGTAAATATTTTTCTTCATTATCACCCTGACAGTAAATAACTTTGCAGGTGTGATTTAATCAACAGGTATGCTAAGATTTCACAATTTCTGGCCTACCTTAAAGAAAATGAGTAATAGAGAAACCCATGCACCAGGAAACAAATGAGCAGAACTAGTGAACTAAGGTCTATCAAGCAGGGTTCAAGATCACTTGGGCTGGATGACAGTTGATATATTTGCACTACAGTTCATCTGTTTTCTTATCTGGGAAATGTGTTCCATAATAAATTATAATTTATTGCATGTTTTGCAACCTTGTCAAAGGGCACACCTAAGATTTTTGCTTCAGTAATAAATTCCACCCAACTGTGTACAGGAATTCACTTGACAATCTGGACATAGCTAAAATATTTCAGTATTTTCTAACGTCAGCACTTTTGATCTAGTACCAACAACTCATTTGGTTTACACAATACCACATTCACTTTCTTCTAAATTTAATTATGCTTAAAAACTAACAGGAGATTTCAAAATAATTCTCCAATGACAATCACCAGTGAGCAAAAAACCCCAAGGCTGTTGGACAAGGACCCCTATTCTCAACTCATAACTGCTTCTCATCCCCTCTTTTCGCTTGCCTTTTTCCCTTTTGGGTGTGTTTATCTCCGAATAGGAACAAAGCAACAGAATATTGTGATCAACCTCAGCAATATTTCTTGGTGTACACAGCTAAATTGCTCGGGAGGCTGGTTACATGTTCCTGCCTATTATCTGTAAAAAAGACAGCAGAAACAAAACTTTAGAACAGCCCCAAGCCTTCCGTATTATTATATGCAGCAACCAATTGGCAAACTCCAAGCAAATATTTATGAAGATGAATGGTTGCTGCCAGGGTGTTTCAAATTTTTCCGAAATTTGTTTTTTTTTTTCACTAGCAACTACTCAAAAATAGGTAGAGAATAACCATATCATTACAGCTTTAAGGTCAGCATCATAAGACTCACCATTTGTATGCAGTATCACATGTTAAAATTGCATCTCAGTATGCCAGTAAGTGAAGGGCTTTTTAGGATTAGTGGTGGCATGCCTGTTTTCCTTTCTAAAACCACTCTTCAGGATGAAAATGAATTGATTTTATGATATAAGCAGAAAGTTTCCAAAAATAAGTGCTGCTTTGCTGTGAAGTTCACCATCTTGATCTACTCTGAGTATACCTGGGCAGACACTTGAGATAGGTCTGTTTATTTTCCTTGTATGAAACTCTTCTAAATACAATAAGAAACCACTGCCGTGAAAACACTTAAAACACAGTATTTCTCTGCTAACAAATGCCACGTCTGTTTGCAGTTCCAAGAAAACCTAAAATCCCAAGCAATATGACTTGAAGAGAATTGATTACCGTTGTGTTTATGCTACTGGCCAAAGAACCCACACCAATGATGGTTAAAAAAATGTTTAGAAGCATTAGATTCAAGTATTAACATTTTTCTATGAACTGTCTATGATGCTATTGTTATAAGCCTGACCTGAATTTGAAATGTTAAATATGCCTTAGTGCAAAGATTTTTTTTGTTCACGTGTTTTTTCTTGTCATTATTTTTTCTTTTCTATTTAACACTGGTTTCTTACTCATATTAGCAAATAACTGAAATTAACTTGGCTGCATTACAAATAAATCTTACCCGCATACCACTTCATTAAAAATCTGCATGTGTACTATTATAGTTGAAGTAACCAATTAATATGTATGAAGTGCTAAGACTGAAAAACACTTATTTCTCTAACCTTGCTTTCACAGACAACTGTCTGAAACCCACACCTTCAAAACTGAAAATTTCAGTATGTACTGTCTTTCCATGTTTCAGGCTGGAAACGTCAAAAGAAAATCCCTTCTAGCTTTTTAGCATAATGACCTAAGTTTTGAAGGGGAAAGAACTCTTTCCGTTAGCCACATACATAAAAAAAAAATTATTTTGAGAGTCTCCACGACTCTCAAGGTCATAAAGTCCTTCTAAGGATTTATATTCAGGTCTGTATAATATTAGAAGTTGTGTGTCAGCAGTGAAGCCATGTATCCTTATCACCTATAGATTTTTGGCAGACACAAGAAAACTTCTCTTATTACAGATTCTTGTGTCCTATTCTTTGACCACTTGCAGGTCAGTAAACTCAGTTCTGCCCCAGGTTTCCCACATGCTCGAATCACAGTGTGCTCAAGTCTCCTTCTTCCTCCCTGTCTCTCAAGCCCTTCCACATTACTTTGAACTCCTTCTGTATTTCCTGCTCAGTACCCCCAAGTCACTCAGCTGTTTGCTGCAAGCTGGGCAGAGCATCGCAGGCTATGAACGGCTTTTGCTAGACAACATGCTCTCCTCGTCAGTATGTGCAGACTGCAGCAAACAGTAATTCAAGTTGGAATTTCCCCCTCTTTCCTTCAGCAGGTGCACTACCAGAGTATTTGTCCTCTGAGTGACAATCCTCTCTGAAATTTGGAGAACTTCACCTTTCCAAAGCAAAAAATTATTGGGAAAGCTGTAAAAGCCAAATTCTTGGAGAAAAAAAAAAAAATTAAAAAATTACTGTAACGTGGAAATTACAGATGATACAAAGACAGATAAAAGAAGCTTAAGGATTGGGGCAGCGTTAATGGGGCCAGAAAACCAGGAGGAAAGGGGGACAACAACCTCTGCACTTTTTATTTGTGTCCTGGTCCTATCTTCTCCTCAGAAAGCATGCTTTTAAAAGTACTTTTAAAAAAATATTCATACAATTTTTATTTGTTGTTAACTAGGTTTTATATAAACCCAAGGAGATTTGAAACCAGAAACCTCGAGCTGAGCTCAATGGTTCATTACGCTCATTCAAGTCACTCCCATCACTGCCTCTTCTAAGAAAAAAGGTCACAGAGTACTTACTGGTGAAGTCGCTAAGACAGATAATGGGGCCAGGAATGGTATGAACGCTGTTATATTACAGTCCTAGTATTTTCTATGGCGTGTAAGTAATTGAGGAACTACGTACTCATCAGGTATGCAAATTATGCAGAGACGTAATGTCATCATCAAGTCACCAGATTTCTAAATCATCAGCCTCACCTCGCTGGTGTAAAGGGTGGTGGTGGCTCTGAGAATCCATATGCACAACATTTGTACACCAGCTTCTGCTGATATATGTCAGATAAAGGATCTTATCCCAGTGATTTGCAAATTACATCTTTAAGGGGACCTGCAAGTTTCTTTTCCTTCACAAATACAATGATGAGAAAATGACTTACGTTCAACTTGATCAAACATTACTGAGAACAAGAAATCTCTTGGTGTCATGTAATATTCTCCTTCATATTCCAATGATGCAAAATGCATGAAGCGATGCTTACGAAGAAACAGTCTTTCGTCCCTTTCCTCATTAATGACTTCTTCCTTCTGAAATAGAAAATAAAATCCATGCAGAAAGATGGTTGCATTTGTAGACCAACTATGTCATTAGAAAGAATCCTATACCCGATCTTGATTAACCTCAATGTTTTGTGGGTAACCAGAACAAGAGACTAGCAAGAATTAAAGCTTTATGGCACGGTCTTAATGAATGACATGCTCATGTGACTTCCAAAGTATTTTTTGGCTTCACTAAGAGCATGCCTTAACAACACAGCTGAGCCAAATTAATGGCTTGCTGTCACCAAAGGTTGCCCTTGCTTCCCACTCCCTTGCTCTTGGCCATATGGTTGTCCTGCACCTCCTCATGTGCCAGCTCTGCTACTTGTCAGTCTCTTGCTGAGCCAAATTCAGCTTGCTAACTCAACAAAAAACTAAACTCACCAAACAGTAAATAGTATTTTGCCAGCTTAGTAACTGGCTCAGCAAAGCCGGTTGAAATGTGCTCTGCATCTGTGCAAATGATCCTCTCCTGAAGTTAATTATCAAGTTCTAGAGCAATTCCTAAGATGGGCGTATAATGATGTTCTAGTTTAAGTATGGGCCTGTCTTTCAGAGAAGCTAGAAACACGGAAAAGCAATGAAAACACCAACAAAAGAGTAGAGATTGTATTATCAGCCCCAAAGATTCAACTAGTCAAGCAATCAAAATATTCCAGCCCCCCCTTAAATATTGAGAGACGCATGATCGAAACCATACAAGTTGACAGCACTCTGACGAGCAGTAACAGCACTTACTGGCAGCAATAGAGGACACAGGCACACTGAAACAGAGATGTTTATGCTTTAGGATTTCAGAGATAGTAGGTGACAACAGGAAAACAAGACACTCTAAAGTTCAGAACACTCTGTATGTATTTGAACATTAACCATGGAACAATTTTTACCACCAGCAGCATCACTCAAATTTTAGGACTGTTCAAAGACGTGAGAAAGTGAAGGAAAAGCAAAAAAATCCAAAGCTAAGTACCAAGATCCCAACTTAAACATACTTGATGCAAGTCAGTAACCAGCAAGATGGATCTGCAGCGAGGCGGGTGTCCGTGGCATCACTTGGTGTGTGATGCAGATGAGCGGGTACAGCCTGGGGCACGGCCTACTGAGGTGCTGCATCACATCTTCCAGCAAATGATCACTATTTATTTATGCAGTTTTCAGTTTCTGGGTCATTCCTATGGACTGCTTGGCATTTGAGCAGTTCCAGTATAGTGATGGTGTATGCTGTGTTTTGCAAACTGGGTTACTCGTGAGACAGGGCAGCATAAGCGGCGGCTCCTGGTGACACTCAGACCAGCTGCAGGTGCAGCGAGGGTCCCACCAGCTGATTCTAAAACACAGGGTCTGCCATGCTCAGTGTGTCGATGGGGCGAACTGTGGGGCACAGACAGGGAGACAGGATGCTGATGGAGGAAGGGGGAGACCATTGGGAACACCTCGCTTGGTTTTGTTGAAGTCAGCACTGGTTACAGCGACACGCAAGGTAACAGGCACCCAGTTGCATGGGAGGTTGTTAAGAAAATCAGGAATGTGCACAGGTATTTGCGAACAGCGTAGCAGGCAATGGGGCACCTGTGTGTTTGTGTGTACACACCCAGGGAGCGGGCAAGTGAGAAGGGAATGGACTCCCTGAACCACTTAAGAGCTGCGATCAGATTTCTGACACTTCAGTTTTAACTTGCTGTTCCTCCAGGATGGGGACTGCTAATTCAGTCTCCTCTGCTGAGTTTGAACAATTGCAGAATCAAGCACTAGCAGTAACATTTCCTCCACCCAGCTGACAACACGCCAGGACTTAGGTATGAAGTGGCAAAGACAGGAGGGGAGCTAGCTGATACGATGAACATATAAGCTGTTTTGGGATGACAGCTTCTAGCTCTCAGACAAGGCCCTGAAGTTAAAATTAAAAAAAAAAAAAAATCAGGCTTAGTATCAGGCTTATGAAGTAGAGAAAAGAGATGGGGGACTGATATTGATACAGGCAGCTCCAAATAATGGGACCCAGCATGGTCTGAGAGTAATGACCAGCCCCTTCAAGGTGAAGCACTCTGGGAAGAGGAGGGTGGAACCTCGAGCTGTGGGCAATAACCAGCCCATTGAAGAAAATGTGAAGAAAACAGTTCAGCGGACAACGAGACACCAGAGAAGAGGAGGGAGCATTTCAACTTTGTGTCATTACGTTTCCTTTTTCTCTAACTACCATGGTCCCTAACTGTATATGGGGACCAAATGTTTGTACAATTTGGGGATCTCAAGAGAAGTACAACTGGAAAACCTATAGCCATTACCATCATATATTATATTACACTTAATTATCATTCCAAATAGAAGACTGCAACTTGTCATGTAATCCCATGCCTTGCACCTTTGTATTAGCATTAAGCACTTATTAAAATACTGCACTGAACAATACAAGAAGCTTATTATAGTAAATTTTAATTTCTCCTTGTAGTGTATTTGCTTCCTTCAAACCTCAGATTTCAATGAAGGCGGGGTGGGGAGAGGAACAAGAAAAACCCCCCAAATACTCACAAGTTACAATCAAAACAGTCATATTCTGACATGCAAAAAGAATGAGGGCTACATCTAAGTATCTGAAGCCAAGGTTTGCTTTGTTTTAGATGTAACCATTTGGTATCAATATCACTGCTTTAACCTTCTTACCTAGCATGGAGCTTCACCATGGCCTACAAGACGAGCTGCACTGCTGCTGTTCTATGATTCAGATCTGTATGTTCTGGAAAACACTGTTTAAAACTAAATCTAATGTAACGAAAACTTTAGCTTTATTCTTTTTGAAACTTTGGGGGACAAGTGACTCTGTAACTGCTTAGTTAACAAGATTCAACAAACATTGCAGATATCAAATGCCTAGTTCATAGTTGCTGAGTATTAACGTGCAGCATTCTTATTAAAATCATCTCCTTCTCATAATAACATGAGCATTTTTGCCCAATGGCAAATTTAAAAAAAAATGGAAAATTGCTTCACAGTTGTCCTTTAACCAAAATTATGGAATGAAAAGTAATCTTTCTGCACAAATACAAAATAAAAAAGTTTAGACAAGAAGGAAAGAACTAATCCTACAACATCTTCAACTGGATTTTCAAGTTTCTTATGTCTTGCAGTATTTGTCTGAATTCTGTCCAAAGCTAAACTTGTTACTCATATCAAAGCACTGAATTTCAGCAATCCACAATTTTAACTGAAATAAATAGGTAAAAGTTCACATATTAAGTCTGAAGTGTGACTTGTAGTTGGAAGAGAACGTATTCCCATCAGAATTACAGTAACATGTGACTACAGATTCATCAAGCCCCTTTCTTTTCAAGAAACTGGCATCCTTGATTTGCAGAACAGCCTTGGGAACAAGGATCAATTCTCAGGAAAGTCAGCTTCAAATACTAGCACAAATGACATAAGCAACCCTTAGGGGATGAAATGCATCAGCCGTGTCATCTCCTACTTTGTTTTCCAAGCTTTTTCAAAATTCCTGATGTTCTGTCACTGCATGAGAAGCTCCGAATCTGGTGAAAGCACTCTGACCCCTCTGGACAACAGCAGGAGCGCAGCTAGAGCCATGCTGGACCTCAGCTGCTCACGTGCAACTGCTTACCACTTCTCAACAGCGTATGGCCCTCAGACTGAAAATTCATGGCACTCCAAGGGCAGTAAAACAGTTCATACCAGCTACAAAGCTGACCTGCCGTTTTTATGACAGGTATCTTTATTTCTGTTTTCCCCCATGTTTTAGTATGGTTACTGCGAGAGTCTCTACAGCATACTTCAAGTATGTTAATGTTAAAGGAAAAAAAAAAAAAAGACTGTGTAACAATCAGGAGTGCAGAAGTATAACATGGAAGCAAAATATTTGCAATTATCTCATATTCCATTATTTTGCACTTTAATTTATGGAGGAGCACAAGGCACACCTCAATGAAGGTCTGGGATAGAAACAT
Source organism: Dromas ardeola (assembly GCA_013398915.1). Classification (NCBI taxonomy): domain Eukaryota; kingdom Metazoa; phylum Chordata; class Aves; order Charadriiformes; family Dromadidae; genus Dromas; species Dromas ardeola. The sequence continues at coordinate 458,275 of VYZM01004630.1, read as the reverse complement.
GTACAGACAAAATAAAAAGCCTATCAAAATATTTCAAAAATTATGAATAAGTTTTACCCCCCTCGACAGTTATGAGAATAAAGGCTGATGTTTCCTCAAGTGGCTGTGCATTCTGCGCAAAACCTAAGAAAAAAATAATCTGTAAGTTTTTATTAAGATCATTTTTACTACAGAACATCTGGGAGCTGAGGGAACTGGGCTTTTTCAACCCAGAGAAGAGAAAGCTTCCGGGGGACCTAATAGCAACCTGCCAGTGCCTATGGGGAAGTTATCAAGATGACTGAGCTGGGCTCTGGTTTGTACAGCTTCATACAGCTACACCGCCAGCACCTCCACTAAATGTGGTCAATCCAGGTTCCCTTTATAACAAGTGGCGAGAATGGAAGTTCTGGAGTGCAATCACAGGGACTTCTTTTAGCTGTCTGGACAGACAGTTCAGAAGATGCAGAAAGGGATACAGCACCACAAAAAAAGTTGACCTTTCTTCACACCAAACATGTTTTTTGTTTTTATTGCATGAGAGGCTGAAAATCTGGGCAAACGTAACTGGAAGGTGGAAGCTCAGAGTAGAAGAGGTGGCAGCAGGGGTCTTAACATGCTTCAGCCAGACCAGACAGTGTGTAAGGAATATGGAGATTTTTATTGTCCAGAGTGAAGGGAGGTAGCATTAGTGGCCACATACTCAAATAGCACATCATGATGACGCAAGGCCTTTTAACTGTCATCTTTCTCACAATGTTCTCCAAAACCAACAATAATACTGTTCAAATTGGTTTAATACCACTAAAGGACTTGAACCTGCCACATTTGGCATCGGAGACTAGAAATTCACAATCAAGTTGTAACCACATTGAAAAAGTGATGACACTTCAGGTGTAAGCCATATAATTTATAATTTGACAAAAAGCCTCAATACAATTATTTGTGCAATTTTAATTAAATTGAATGTAGCTGGATTGCCCTTTAAAGATGAGTACTGATGATCTTATGCTTACTCTTCCTAATTTCTTCCTTAAACATACTGCCAGCATTTAATTAAGCTTTGAGCGACACCTTTCTCATATTTTAGTCATCACACTTTCGTTAGCCGCACTGCCAACTATGGCCCTCATACTGCCTCAGTTCTTCTCCATTTCACCACACAAAACCACCCTCATAACCTAAATAAACAATATGAGCATAACACTTTACTACGATTATTCTCCAAATCAAAAGAATCATTTCAGAAGGTGGAGAGGGACTGAAAGCTGGAGAGGGACTTTTTACAAGGGCATGTAGCGATAGGATGAGGGGTAATAGCCTCAAACTGAAAGAGGGTAGATTTAGATAACAGGAAGGAATTTTTCACTCTGAGGGTGGTGAGACACTGGCACCGGCTGCCCAGAGAAGTTGTGGATGCCCCATCCCTGGAAGTGTTCAAGGCCAGGCTGGATGGGGCTTTGAGCCGCCTGGTCTAGTGGGAGGTGTCCCTGCCTGGGGCAGAGGGGGTTGGAACTAGATGATCTTGAAGGTCCCTTCCAACCCAAACCATTCTATGATTCTAAGGTGCTCTGGAGCATAATTACCAAACTCTTTGCTTTAACTGTAACACTACTTTCCACCAAATTGTTTGTTGTTTCTGGACTGCTATTGCCAGTGATCAAGTTATTCCTGAAACTATGGTTTAGGACAGTCCCTAATCCTGAGCAAAAGCAGATCTACTGTCTCAGAAAAGGGGACATAGCCTGTACCTGCTTCAGGATGCCCATGTCATGTATCTAAGTATAAAATATAGGGAAGCCTGCAATAGCAGCTTACGTGCTCTTCTAAAAGCTGCATTCCCCTCCTTCACGGTTGTTCTCTTCACCAATACGTCTCTCTCCATGTCTCCAGCAAGAAGGGATGCTGGACCCTCTGAAGACAGTTGGTAAAGGATGGAAATACATGGGAAGAAGTAGAGCGCTATGGATTTTTGAAAAAATATTAGAAGCATAACTCTCATTTGCTCTGAGAAGGGAAAAATGACCGAATAACTATTCTAATAGCTATTCCAAATGCCTAACCAAAGACTGAATAAAAATTTTGTTTGGAAGGAAAGGCTGATTCAATCACTTAACGTTAAGATTGATCTTCTTTTAGAGCACCAATCTAAAGTATGCATAGAGGAGCAGGCTCTCTCTCAACAATTCAGTATCCTTCTCACTTCAATTAAGTCCTGACTAATTTCCAAGTACTTTTTTCCTGAGTCACTCAAGGAGTCCTTCAGAAAAAAAAGATTTGACATTCCTGACGTTTCTAAAAACACTGTCAAAATGTCTCATATTGCTCATAAAAATGCATGTATGGGGGCAAAAAGCAGAATTTTCCTCTTTATTTCTATTCCACAAAATGAGTTTCAAGTAAAGACAGGTATACTGTCGGAAACAATTATGTATTTAAGGCTGGACTTCAGAAATTAAGGTATCTGTAATCTAACGCCTCAGCAGTTTCCAACAGTGCAAACTCAAAGCAAGCAGGATAGAAAAATTCAAATTTACTGAGAGGCAATGGGTAAGAAGAATCTATTACTATTTCTTGCACAAGATTCTTGTAAGCATAATTTAAAATGACTCTGAGATTGACTTGGGCCTATTTTTGTCTTTAACAGTGCCATATAAGAAGAAATCAAACCACAAAGAGCTATGCTGCATTAATGTTAAGGCTTGGGCTGAAATTCCATCCTTAACTTGTTCTATTGTGTGTGGGTACAGCCGGGGTTTCAAACGTTGGGTGTTCCCACATGCTCCACAGCACCCCCACACAACCAAGTGAATTAAGAATGAAGTTTCAGCTTTAACTTGGAGTTTAGTTCCCTTTGTGGTTTTATGTCAACCCTTCAATGCCAGTTTGAGAATGTCCACGGTACAGCTATGATTGCTGATGGTAAGTTAGAATCGAATGACATGAAAAGGGCTCTAGAAGGATGCAAGTGTTTTCCTCAGCAGTCGACACGGCAAGGGATCAGCGGCTGACCAGCCACTGGCGTCTGTAAGCATTACCGAAGACTATGGTTTCCTTCTTGGCTTCCTGCACCGAGAAATGCCTAAGGCCAACAACATTACTTCTTACAAATAATTTTCAGATTGATGTAATGAATCTGTTTATCAGTATCTTGATTTATGATGCTAATAAGGAATTCACGGTGTTCAATTTTTGGCTTTGATTTTTTTGGGGTATGTAAAATAGCAAGCTTAAGTCAAGTAAAAACACATTTACTGTATCTTTGAACTTAAAAAAAATACATTAAATAAAAATGAAGGGTTACCTAAATAAAACCTTGACAACACTTACCTGCGATTTTGGTAACACTGCTGATCACTGCAATGTGATTTTGGTAACACTGCTAAGCAAATTCTGCATCCATTCAGAATGTAAGTACTTGTGTACAAACTCAAATATTTCCAGCTGATTATGAGTCAGAAATTACTTAAAATAAGCATATAGATTTATCTCTCCCTTAAATTTAAAATTATGCCTTCCACTTTCTTTCATTTTACTTTTTCCTCCCTTTGCACAGAATTTGGTGTTTTGATGTGCCTGCACCTTCTGTATGTTTGCCATGTTAATTTGTTCTGCTTATAAAAAAGTCTACATTTTCCAGTTAATTTTTCCCAACATAATTTTTCTTTCTTCACTCTACTCCTTTCCATATAATTTACTTTATTTTGCCTATTTGTATCCTTTCATAGCCTTGCTTTCCTCCATCATCTATACACCTTCCACTTTCCCTTGGAAAAAAAGATAAGTTGTAGAACTTTCCCCGCCCCAGCCGCCGCCCCCGCCCCGAAAAGAGGATCAATGCTCTTTTTTTCTTCCCTGATCTGGAAGAGTTAACTTGCACCACTCATTTTACCTGCTATAAGGATAACTAAACCAATGTGTGGGATGTAATTAAAATCCTGTTGGTGCCAGCAGGCTCTCCGGGAGCCTTAGGTTTGGATCCATTAATTCACACTAGATCTACAGATGGATTTAGCAACTCTATATCAAATTTCTGTAAGACTGATGAAAACTTTGCAGTTAACTCATGTCATTATTGTATCTCAATTTCAACTCAATCCAATTCGAAACGATCAAAATAACAGAAAATGTAACTTAACCTCAAACCCCGCTGCACATACCCAACATGCATGCTGAATGCACAGAGGATAACGCTTGGGGCTCACGGTTTGAAAGTTTCATATGATGCAATAATTTATAGATGAAAAAGGGTTTTGCAAGAAATCCATTTGATAGAAATCTGTGACTTACAGAAAGCTCAAGATTGTGGTACTTAAGAAAGCTTGTGTAAGTATGTGCAAAAGTACCTTGTGCTTTCACAATAAAGAACGTGAGCCATGTAGTATGCAGTGTCTCGATTAAATGCACCAGTTACCAAAACCAACATCAAGTTGAAGACATAAGATCAGACGCAAAATGTCCTTATGAAATTAACTGATCTGTATTACTTTTTTCAACATTATATTTTTTGACCTTGCAGATCAAACTGCAAGCCTGGACATAAAGTAAGTCAGGAGAGAAGAGGATAAAAAGTACAGATTTCTGTTTGGAAATAAATTCTAAGTATTTGAATGACTGTTTAGCAATGGGAAACTAAATAAACAACTATGTTACTAAAAGCCCTAACAGCCTTGAAATCCCTAAATATGATTCTAAATATAAAACGGCCAAAAGATTGAAATACCTTCTCAGGAGCTACTTCAGAGATAGAGAACAGACTGCTAAAAGAAGGACAAGTGGAGAATGAGAATGCAATAGCCTTGCGTCTGGCTACTCTTAACACTGCTGAATATAAATACTCCAAAATTAGATGAAGCCTTTTCTATGCGCTAACAGGTGCCACTCCCCTCCTTTCTTCCAGACAATTCTGCTGTGGTAGTACCAATTAGTGACGGTTACATTTGAAGCAGCAGCTGAACAGTTTATTTGCATCTAAAGCCCTGACATTTTTGGTTTTATTTTTTCCCTCCAACTCTTTGTATTTCACTGAGTTCAGCCTAAACTGCTGCACACAGAACAGGTCTTCCACTGTTACTAGAACCCATACCACATGGAGAATTAACCCAAATATAAGGATAATATAGCAAATAGTCTCGGTTGATAAGGTTTATTTAATTTCACTATTCAATTGTAGAAATTTCAGCCTTAGCAGAGCTCCTTTTTAAACATAAACTTAAAAAGAAGTCGGAAACTAACACATTTCCACTAACAAAATGTAACGCAGGCAGACAAGGTGTCCAAGCTCTAACGAGCTAGAGAACCAGTTCATTTAACAAACCATACATTTACACCTCAACTTGCAAGTTATCACGCCGCCCTGCTCACACATTGCCCTAGGGAGGCTGACGCACCACCCCAGCACACGGGTGCAGAAGTACTAAGTGGATACAGAGCGGCAGGGGGACCACGTCGACACCTCAAAGGCAATGCGACCAGGAAACACGTTCATCCAGCTTTCTCGGAAAGCTCATCACACTGCTATAGTATCTGACAGTCAGGGGATTTAAGTGAGAAATGTGTTGCACCTACTTCTCACTGATCTTTTTCAGTCAATCACTGCGCGTTGAAGTGCAGTCAGAATGCGAAGACGTAAATACATTTATCTTTAAAGGTAAGAAGAGCTAGATCTTTTTGAAAGAAGCTACATGCAAATGTATAATCGATACACTGAGTTTAACTATTTGTCTCTAAAATGCCATAGTATCTTTATTTTTCCTCCCACTTCTCAACTCAAATGACAGATGGAGTGTCTCTCGGCACACTCGGGAGGAGCTGCGAGAGGTTCTAAGCCATCTGAACTTTATGCTTACCCTGGCCTTGCAGATCTTTAGGACTTTTCAAGTTAATACGAGTTTACCTCTTACATGTGCTTGTGCTGTACAAGGAAACCATATGCCCTTCTCAAATAGCTTCTTGCTTTGTGTAGCTCAGATAGTAGCTCTACCTGATCTGTTCTAAACTATGTCAAGAGATAATCCACTTATGACATGGCGGTTCAGTTTAACTGCACGCCCTTCAAAACTGTATATGGAAAATAAAGGACTATATATGTCTGAGTTTGAGAAGTGCAACCACAAACTGCGGGAATTCTTGCAGTCCACCTCATGCCAATTGCACGGTGCTATATATTTACTTGATGCTTTACAGCTTTAAAAGCTTTTTAATACCATAGGGCTTGGTCCTGCAACAACTGTATAGACAGGAAAAAAAACATCTTTAATAGTAGGTGGTTGAATGCTAGACCAGTTTCTGTTCTGAATCAGAAGACAAATGAATTCTGGACTCATTGCTTAGAAGAAGAATTTAAAGGAGAAAACAGGCTGTTTAATGGTAGATGTAGTAGACTGACCTAAGCACAAGGATCTAAGAGAATGTATGTCCAAAACCAAGACTAGGAGAAGATGACAAAAAGGGGAGATAACTTTCCAATAGGTAAAGCAAGCAGTACAGGTTCAAAAGAAAATTAAAGAGATGAAAAGCTGAGGATAAGGGAGCTAGATTTGATGTAGGAGTATGTTAAGACAACAGTTGTTACATAATAAAACCCCAAAGTGGTTAAATTTTCAATATTTTTTTTGTTAATTAAACAGATGTATTGTGTTAGCATTTAATGGCTGTGCAGATTTAAATATATCCATGTCCATGTATGAACAAAAGAGACTAGAAAGAAGATGGCTACCATAATCCATGTAAAGGCTTGGGCAAGAAGTGGTAAATAATGGTAATGGGAATTAAGATAGTAAGGAGTTTTGTGACAATGGAAGGAGAAAAGTTAAAAAAAAAAAAACAAAAAAAACCACAAAACAACCCAGAAATGTACCAGAATTGGTCTTACAAGCTTTTTAAAACAACTTCAAAGTGCCTCTGCCAATGGTTACCTACACATCCAATAGTTCTGTACACCCTACACTTGCAAAAAAGTGCCAAAAGCATTCCCAAAAAGGCATTGCACCAGCATGGTATTTTACAGACAACGTATGCGCTTCAGGGGAAACACTGTGAAAGAAACCACTTCCCTGTCATCAGAGAAGACTGTCGCTTGCATGTTTTTGAAACACGTTTCAGCATACCAGTCTTGTTTAAGCACTATTGTTAACATGTTTGCACATTCACAATGTTTTAAACAGTGTCTGAATGCACGGTGCTTTCCATAAAAGTAGATGTAGAACAGCCTGAGGTTTCTGTATCACTCGCTGAAACACGCCGCGTGACAAATATAATTACACATGAAAAAGCGAATCCTGTTAATTTTTAACCTGGATACTTTGGACTTGCCCTGCCAGGGAATTTTCATCACAACACTAGGATTGCATTACAAGAAATACACCCCGTGTTCCAGTTGCCGACCTGGGTAACATGGCACTGATCAAAACCAACCACGCAGTGGCAGAACCTATGGACTCACAACTACTTCTCTACCAAGGACAAGCTCCCCCAAAGCAGAAATATCCTGTGGTTCCAACTTCCTGGACTAAGAACTATGTTTCTGTATAGAAGAGTAAATGCAACTCGAACCAAACCAAATAGGATGCCTATGTGAGGCTTAAAAATGCTTATATTATACTATCAGAGACTGGGGAAAAAAAAAAGACAATCTTAAATATGCAAGCATCATAGATGCTAGATGTCATCAGTTTCTGTAAACGAGTGCTTGTATTTAGTCAGCCTGCAAATACTTTCAAAGAAACTTGTAGCTGTTATGTCTTTATCCAAACTTCAGTGTCTCCCCTTTTTGAAGGCTTTGACATAAAGAAAACTCAGATAGTTCAAAAATGTGGTGAATCTTGGAAGAAAGTTTTGTTGGCTGGTGCTCAACTGAGACAGGAGCCCTGAATTTATTCTTCATTGAAAGAGAGATCTCCTTGGTCACAAGATCTACAAGGTGGTGCTTTAAGGCTCTTGTTTTAATCCACACATGTATTTAACACTATCAAAAATCACTGTACATCATACCAGTGTACACACCAGTTGTACACACTGGTATGATGGCTTTACACAGCAAAGCCACTTAAAAACATTTACTGGTAAAAGAATCAGGAATTTTACGGTTTGTGGTTTGTTTTTTAAATAAAATTAAAAAAAACAACCAAAAACAAAACACAAGAAAATAGAAAAGGGCATGCAACTACACAAGTACTTGCTATAAATATTCTGAAATAAAAAAAAAAAAAATTAAAAATCACTGTTTAAAATAATAAAGAGCCCAAATAGTAGGCAACACTAAAAAAATGTTATTCCCTTAAGAACAAATATATAAGAATCCTAGATGTGACAGATTGCTGGAAAGACAGGAAAACTCTGCTCAGAGTCAGAATTCTGTTCTGTGATAATGTGAATATTACAAAGCTAATCACATCACTGCTTCCCCAGAAGCCTGAAACTTTCCTGGTGAAAACAATGTTTTCCAAGCTTTTCTCCAGCCCTTTTATAACAAAATTTTCCAAGTTAAAGACACAGGCAAATGGCAAAAAGAAACTAC
>VYZM01004630.1:374810-449756 GCA_013398915.1 Dromas ardeola | reverse complement strand
GAATCTGTCACAATATACTCTTTAAAAAAGTCTATCAGATTTTAAACCTCATTATTACCTACGTTACATGAAGATGTTTTCTCAGTTCTCAGAAAGCCTGGTACTTAAAAAGGTGCCATAAGTGATGGGGAGTTATCTGATTAGGTTGCCATAGAAAAAGACTACCACCACCAAAACTCCCAAAGCATTCAACAGCAGCTGGGAAGTGTGAAATTCTTCACTTTTAAATACAGTGAACTAACACTATTAGATAAAACTTCCACTGTGGTAAATTAATCAGAGAATAACAACATATAAAAGAAAGAAAACAATCTCTTTAAAGCTTTCCTTTCTTTTTTTTTTTTTTAATTTATTAAAGGTTTAGCCACAGAGATGAAAAATGGCTAACAAGTTAAGCTCTTTAGAAGAGGGGTCAGAGTTATGCCCAGAGGATTTGGCAGGTCCCAGGAGGGACCCGGAACAAACATCCATATGTCCTGTAAGATTAATACAACTGTAACAACAAAGTCATTGCAAACACAAGAAATGTTTATACTGTAATTAAGTTGTAAAATTATATTTATTTCTCCATAAAGCTGCTGACTTCACTTCTAAACAAATGATTTGTTTTCCGTAGGAGCCACTGATCTCGTGACAATGTTATGTGTAAAACTTGAATGTCTTAAAACACACTATATTTTCCAATGACCAGACATATTTTTCCTCGTCTTGCTTATTTTTTTAAACTTTCTACCTATGCAGAATTTTTCTTCTAAAGCCTTTTCATTTGACACAGAGATTACACATGGGAAGAATGGATGAAGAGAGACAGCTTAGAGAGTTCTGCCGTGCCCCTTGTCCAGAAAAACGAAACCACAGTGAAAGTTTTACCTAAATTCCGGTATTCCCATTTACTAATTAAACATTTTCATCAGCATTCTTTTCTAAAACTAAACCATTCACAATAAATTCAAAATATTTGAAACAAGAACTCAGAAATCTAGAATTCTGCTTATTCAAACTTACATATTTGCTTTGAACTAAGCACACACTATTTAATCAAAGGTTTGTGTAATATTTTAAGTTGGTTTTTGGTTTTTGTTTGTTTTTTTTTTTTTTAAGTTTTCAATAGATCACAAAAAGCATCACACTCAAAATTGGTAAGAATGATCCTAAATGTTTCATCAGATTGCTCTATAGATCAGAACTTTTAATATCAGTTGTTGACAGCCTCTAACAAGAAAACTACAGAAAATGGAACAGATGAGACAAAGTTACGGGCACCAGCGGAAGGTAAGGGAAGCTTGCATTAAATGTATACACACGCTTTTTGCATGTTTTACTACCTCTAAACTGGGCATGAAGGAGATGATTGTCCAGGATATTAGATTTACATCAGAGAAATTAAAAAGATCTCTTTTACATTCAGCAGTTTCAATAACAGTTATCCTGAAAGTCGAAACGAATTCAATATGAAACACTGTGAATAAGGTAACACTCACAAATATTTAATTGGAGCCATTACAGAGAGTAAAACCAGCGTATTCCTGATTACAGCAGAGTTGTAATGACCCTTCATTTTTTACTAGTGTTTGCAAATTCCATCCTCTAATTCTGAACTTTCCTTCTATAATGAAAGTTCAAATATGTTTTCTCAGTCCTCCCGTCAGAGCCCATCACTGCAGCACCTTCATTGAGGCTGCAAGGTCACAACGCAGCACTACAGTTTTCTTCTCTGCAGCATCTGAACCCAGCAAAACCCTGTACCTGGTAGGTCATCCATTTCTCCGTGCTACATTCCTCTGCACCAGAGATAAAGTTGTTTTCAGTCATCCTGGCTGCACCTTAAACGTCTTTCGTAGAGATTGTAGTACAAATTAAGCAGGTCATCAAGCATCTGCTGATTTTCTTTTTCAAGACCTCCATGGTTATCAGTGTTGCCTCATTTATCAAAGCTGCCATATTCTTGGAAGCAGACTGTGCTATTCGCACAAACATCACATTTCTTTGGGAGGTCCAGAACTCCATCTGATGCAATTCCCTCTTCTCCTCTTCAAAGTTTTTAGGAGTATCTTTATCTCAGCATCTTGTACGAAATAGTTTGACTACAGCCTCTAATTCAAGAAGGACAGAAGTGTGTAAACCCTAGACTGAGTCAAATTAATGCTGTATTTGTCCAACCTCTTTTCTCGTAATAAAAAATAATTTCTCGGACTTCCTACATTTTTCAAAGACAGACTGCCTATGTGAAAATGTTTACACTAGTAACTAAAAATAATGCAAGTTAGTTTTCCCTTGCTCTGCTGGAGAAGGTTCACTACTATAATTTAATGATTTGAAAGCACAAATGGATGACTTGATTTCTAGCTAGTACTAACATCATCCACAAAAAGGATTCATTCTGGATCTGTAGCTGGACGCCTATTCCAACATGCATCAAGTAAAAATTGAATCATTCATTGATTATTGAAGTCTTATAAAACTTACGTTGGAAATAACTCACACAGCCAATGAAGGCAGAATGTTTATCATGATAAACATATTTTCTAATTCAAGACACTGCTGAAATTCTCCAGAATATCTTTTCAGAGAGAATGACTTTCATGTGCTAATTCAGCATTTGCCACAAAATTTCAGGATGACTGATAGAGAAAGAGCCCAGAGCAGGTTAAGAACAAAGACCAGGCTAGTTGGACCAATCATAAAAATGCAGAATTGGCTTAATTTTAAAAACAGGGATATTATGCATTTATTATGCATTTATATATAGCATCTGAGATAGTAATGCCATTTCCTTTTTACCATACTGAAATGTGACAATGCAACCGGTATATTATTAGCAACACCACCAAGCAGTTCTTCAAATCCAGCTCTAGCCTTTGTTAAGTGGCTTATTACTAAGAGAGGAATTAATTGTGGACAGAAAGGACAGCTAGCCAAAGGTTTGACAGTGTAACTCGCTTCAAGTAACTTTATTTCTCTGCTGCACTCTTTTCCGCATTTTCCCAACCATCTGCTTACTGCAAAGAAAAAAAAAAAAAGAAAAAGAAAAAGCTAACTGGTGCTCAGTCTCGCAGTGCACAACAGATGTGGTTTTTAAGATTTAAAATAGGAAGCTAAACGTTCCTCCATTAAGGTCTTCAATAAATATAATCTCAGTTTGCAGAGAAACTTGAGGCATGTATCACCAAAACCTGGGCTCTTGAGACCAAGTGTCAGAGATGCAGATTCTGTTACATGTGCTGGTCTGCCACGTGCGCCCAGCAACTGAATGGAAGAAGAAAGGACAAAAAGGAAGACAGATCTGGTCGTGTCATGTCTCCCCCCACACCATACCACTCTCTGCCCATCTATGACTCCTGCTTCTTGATGGCAGAAGATCAGAAGTGACTCGTTTTTGTCAAAAATATGGAGACACTATTTACTCTGCAACCACCAAACTTGAAAACAGTTCTGGGGTGGGAGGGAGAATTAGCACTGAAGCCAGGAGTGAGATGGGTAGAAACTAGTTGCAGGGTTGTTCACACTCTGCTTAGGAAACACCTTGTTCATTTTGAATGATGATGAAAGAGAAATGCACATTTCTTGGGTTTCCACTGCATCAAGGGCATGGGCTCAGCCAAGCTCAAACTCTCCTTCCCATCCCTTGCACTGACGTCGGTGACCTCTGGGGAACATCTGCAGCGAAGAACAGGGTCCCAAGGTAACCCTTAGGGCAAACAGACATGCGGGGTTGCATAAACTCCACATATAGCTTGAACGTCATCATGTCTTAATATTTTTATTGGTCATGAAAAATAGAGTGAAAAGAGAAGTCAGCACAAATAAAAGTTTGTTGATAAACTCAGTAATATTTAGATTTTTGAAATGGGGAAATCTTTATTGGATATATATGACATTAAAGCTTATTCCATTATAAAATATTAATTTAAAGTAGTTACACAGATACCCTGCTTCTAACTGCAGAAGAAGTGCCTTAGCACGCCTTTGTTCAAGGCTCTGTAATGCTCCATAGCCTTGGCTTCCCAGTCAGGATATATTAGTTTTGTGACCTGCTAGAAGATATACAGATTTCAAAAGCAATCCTATTCAGAAAAACAAATAAAGGCACACATACAGAGTAAGACTTCAGCTCATGCTCAGAGCTGAACTCACGGATATGTCTAGCCCTACCCTGTAAGTATTTAAAAAAACATTTAAATGCCTTCCTGAATTTGGTCAGAGATGGTCTCAGAAGAATGAAGGAATGACTGAGCTGGGTCAGAACAAACGTTCACCTCATCCAACATCTTTTCTCCTTCCTTACGGTCTGTGGCTGCAAGGTTAGAGCATCTGAATGAGTCAGACATTGCACTTAAAATTCAATAGCAGTGTGTCTGCATTAATTCAAGCATTTGCCATAAGCAAAAGCTTAGGAAGGAATAAAAATATTCTCTCAGTATTAATCTATTTTGAGCTCAGGGACATCCTGAGCTGGATGTGGTTTCCATGTATTTAACAACCCTTGGTTATATCACTTTCTGGCACTTATCCAACATCTCCTTGAGTCCATGCAAACTTTTAGTGACTTTAATGACTTCTGGCATGGAGTTTCACACATCTATTGCCTATTGTGAAGAATTGCACAATGGATAATAGACGCTAAGAATGTCAAGTTCATGTCAAATTATATGCTAGCTTTGTGACTAAGGCAAACTTAAATATAGTTGATTATTTCTCTCTCCAGGATAGCTGTTTAACACATGTAAGTTTTTCAGCCTCCAAGTAGAGGTAAAAGAAAACCTCCGTAAGTACAGTTTCCATATCACTTCACAAACGGTACTAAATAATAAGATGATATCACCACAATCTTTTTCATTAATGATCTATCCAGGGACATAAAACTTTACGTCTAGCAGAAAATGCTATTTCTTTATTCCACTAACCAGTCCTTTAAAAGTTCTCTTTTACAGGCCACCTCTTAAGTTCTTTCTTATCCATTTTAATAAACATTACTTAATAGCTCTGCACACTGCCAAAATCCATTATCTTACGCTGTAAATTGATAGCTGGAAAAAAATGCTTGAACTTTAAGCTGAATAAAAGCATTGTGCTTGCTATATATTTTGTTTTCTGCAAAACCGCAGCTGCACGTTTCGAATTAAACTATACGTGGTTGTACTCAAAACTGATCTATTTTCTCACACTTCATTGATCTCATTGATCCAGCTAGAGCAGTTTTATGATTGCCAAACTGTTTTTAAGGTAACATCTGATGTTCTTCAGACCTGAGCCTAATGATTATACACGCCACTCTTCTCAGCTCTTGAAAACAATCTGAAGTGATGTTGCTTTCAGAAACGGGCTAAAAGCAATGTGGTCGAAAAGCAGGTTTTGTTGTATTTAATTATTAAGATTTTAAAAGATATCTTTGATTTAGATTTGTTCCCTAAGTCAACCACTAACTGGGAGGGTTGTTAATAACAGAATACATTTTTCGTTTCTAAACTATAGAGATCCTCAGCAGGAGACTGCTTCTTCCCACTGATTCCAGAGTGACTTAAAGACCAATTTCCCTAGTTAGGTATCTAAAGGTATATATATGCAGATGAATAAAGTAGCATGAATCTCTCACACAGTACCAGTTTACTATAAACTTCTGCAAGGCTTTGACTACACTCTGGGCTACCAGGACACACTCACCAGGGGAACTATATCTAAAGGAGCAGTTCTAATTCAGCACTGTGCCTGCAACAGCATGAACCGAGTAACGCATTCCCAGAAGGGCTCAAGTCTTCATATAGGAAATTCTTGTTGGCCAGAGAAGTTTTTAAGTGTAGTTAGAGTAGAGCCAAACAGCACGGGTACGGCCATTTGGATAGACCTTCCTCAGGACTAAGCAGGGAAGAGACAAACTCGCTGCCTCTTGGTAGGGACACAGAAGGCTGAGGAGATCTGTGTACAAATACCTTTGTTTCACCTCCCCTAGTTGCTCGAATTTTCTCTGTTTAAGTTTCTAGCTTTTATTCAAATAAAGTCAGTTTGCTCTTTTTGTGGAGCCTCCTACAGGAGATGCTGCAGACGGTTCCCTTTCAGACCGTGCTTGACTTGCCGTGCCATCATTACATACCGTTAAAGATACTGAATAATTAGAAAAGGTACCACTGGCTTGACTTTGCTTCTGGCAAGTCACAAAGTTTTTAATGACCTGCTTTAAAATGATTCTACCTGTATTTAGAAATCCATCTTGTAAAAGCGGCTAGCTTAAAAAATGAGAGGAAAAAAATGCAATAGGAATTTGGTTTATATTAAATTTATCCTCAATCCTAAAATCAAACATTTGTACATATGAAGCTACTGTAAATACAACCTGGTTGGTGAGACTGTCTTAATATGCAGCACCAAGTTTTTCCCATTGACAAACTAATTTGCTGACAGTTCCTGGTCAGATGACTAAAAGCAGATTTATGACATGGCAGAACAACAACACTGGGACGCAAAATGCTCAGCTTATGGCAAAGTCAAAATCAGCTTTTTACTGCAAAAGTGACACCTTACTTATGATACAGATGACAACATCATTCATGACACATGTGAAGTCTGTGTCTGTGTCAGCATTAAGCCCTGTTCTAACCAATATTTTCATTAGTGACTTGGATGATGGAAACAGAAAGGGAAATAAAACCAAAAGTAATAAGAATGTCTAGAAACCATGATCTATAAGGAAAAGCTGAAGAGAGGCCTTTATACTGCAGATAGCAAGGCTGCTATTTAATATTTGAAGTCCTTCAAGTTCTGTTTGCGCATGCTGCCAGGAGAAACCTCAATCTGCCTTGTCATAAGCAAATCAATGTCTGTGCCTATGCCACTCCACGCCAGCCGAGATGAGTGAAGAGGCATTGTCACACCCCAGCAACCAAAGCAGCACCTGGCCAGGTTTTTGCAGCCACATGGCAGGGCTTGCATAAAGCTGTGAGATGAAGCAGCTCCGTGACCCCACAAGATCTCTTTTAACATGCACACACACACTACTAGATGTCAGCAGTATGTGTATGGCAGGCTCTTTGGTGGTCTGGAATTCTGTGGGAGCCGAGAAGAAAGGGTCAGGTGCCTTTCACAGAAGTGTGATACTACACAACACTCAGCAATTTGCTTTAATGAGAGGCTACTTTCCAACATGCGCTAAATTATCATTCAGAGTTAACAGCAGAAGCACTACTGCCCTTCACCCTGGTTTCATTTTGCTGCCTACAAAGCTCCCAGGCTTCCCCCTTCTGAGCTTTTCCACTCCCTTGGTAACGCATATGTAATGTATATGGAATTTAGGCGCCTGCCTCAGAGGTAGTCTATTCCAGTCTCATGAGTAGCTACCTAAAAAGTAGAATCACAATATCAAATATCGAGTGCTGGGCTCTGTTGTGAACCTCCACAGAAGTCTCGAGAGAGAAACAGCCCCAGCACATTGAACACAGACTATTGCAGAACTGTCCTCATCGCTGCAGCCATGTGACAACAGAGAAGTAGCTGGGACCAAACAACTGCAAAATTTTCAAAGCAGGGTATCAAAATGGAAAAGGTTCCCAGGAGGAGTTAACAATTTACACCAAGTTTGACAGGTTGCTTTCTCAAACATCAGTGCAGTGATACACTGCATTTGGTTTAGATCCAAAGATGCAGATAGCTAAGCTCAAATGTGTGGAGCAATTTTCTCCACAGAACTGAGGTCTATGGAGTTATCCCTTACATTATTCACATGCTGTCTTACTGCTTCTGCAACAGCTAGCTAGGTGTTAAATAAAAAAAGAAAGAGCTAAGCATCCCACCCAGTCAAGTGCTGAATCCTGAGAACAAAAAGTTTTATTACCTGAAATAGCTTAATTGCTTTAGCATATTTTCTCATCTTAACTATAATTTTACCACTTACATAAACTTTGAATGCCATATCCTTTAATATGCTTGGTTTTCTCTCCTCCAATTTTTTCAACGGAAGAACCAAGGCTGACAAAACAGTACACGCTCTAAAACACATTTCCAAACTTATGGCACACTGTGTACGTGCATCGCTATCCTGAAATGGCATTACAGAGGTACCAGACAGTCAGCCTTAACTTCTAGTTGCAGCACTTTGAAATACAGAAAAGCACAGGCAGAATTCCTAATACGCAGCATGAAGAAGTCGTGTGCTCCCCAATGTACTTAAACACAGTCTTAGCAGACACAGAAAGATAATTCCTAGATACAAACTCTGTGTCCCCCTCCCAGTTACAAGCTGTAATAAGTCTGAAAACTGTGGTCATCCAAGTCACGAACCTTTAAGGGGGGAGGGAAGGGAAAACAGCTTAACGTGCCTGCCTCCAAATTTAAAAAATCAATCACAGATTTATCACTGTTTGTCACTCTCTTTATGAACTCCATAGAATTTGTGTTTATTCTGTATACCAACAGACTTTCTGAAATAATTGACTCCAGATCCTTATCACTCTTTCTATGCAGTTCTAAGTTGTCCATTTCTATTTGCCCAATTTTAAGATGACTCCTAATTTTTAATCTCATACAGAGAAAAGGGTATGTATCCATTTCACTAGATCATCTTTCCTAATCTTTACACATAAAATACCTATCTTTTTCGATGCCTTTGCACTCTTTTCCAGACAATATCTTCCTTATGTGGCTTGGTGACCAATACTATATACAGTATTCCAGATGGAGCCTAACACTCCTGTAACCGTATCACCTCTTATTTTGTATTTTATCCCTCTGATACAACCTAGTAACTTACTTTCTTGCAGCTGTGCAAAAGCCTCATGGTTTCAATGATTTTTCCACAATAACCTTCAAATCCTTTTTCTAGTCAGTGTGCTGAATGATTGTTCCATTGCAGCACACACTGTGTTTCCTATGGTTTCTTGCTCCCAGACTAATTATTTTACATTTTTCCACAGTGAACTGTGTTTGCCAGCTGTTGGCCCAGTCACCTAAACAGTTCTAAATCCTTTTATATCTGATTGTATCGTTCCTAATTTACTGCTCTGAATTTTACTACAAAAAAAAAGGTGGTGGGGAGGATAAATCTCTGTGCACAAATATACATTACTTATATGGGGGCCATATGCATGTGATCAGTATAATTTATCATATGGTTTTGCAATCTATCAGGCAGCTTTGCCCACCTCACTTGCATTTTTCCAATAATCCATCTCTGCTGGGACTACTTCGACTACTCCACACTTCTGAGCAGCTTCATACAGCTGCCATGAAAAAAACCTGCCTCAAAAAACCCCTTTTATTTTCCTAAATGTAATCCTGTGACTTCAAGTCACACTTACCTGAAGTTCAATATTCAGTCTTGAATAGCCAGCAATATTCTGTCTGTCTGTGGTAGATTCATGGCTGCTTCTTGTAAACCCTTGAGGATGGAGGTGGCAACCAGGTTCACCAAACATCCACAAACTCTACCTATTTTAGATATGCCCAAAAGCTGTTTCCAGATTCTAGTTGCAAGAAAACTATCAGAGTTTAAATAACAAAACTGTGTGTTATAAGAAAATTTGTAGTAATATTTTAAGGATTTCACTTTTCCTTCCTAATTATATTACTGATGTAATAAAGTTAAAGGAGTCTCTGCTCACCTTGCACCAGCAGCAACTCAGGACATTGACCAACTAAGTGTGCTTATGTAGGGAGGGCACATAAATCACATAAATTGTGAGAACTTGTACAACCTAGTCTTTCCACACATTTGCTCCACCTATAAAGAAAGTCCTAAATCGCCACTTCCTCATGAATTTCTAAACTCTGGAAGCTTGATGTAGAACTTTGCATTGCATTAGTACAACAAATATTTCCACTTCAAAGCTTGTGGAGTTACAACTCGTAGTTTAAATGATGCCCTACCACCTTCTACCTCAATGGGCAAGTCTACTGAACTCACCTAGTAGCTGAAAGCCTCCAGCATCGCTGTATAATCACCCTTTTCTTCCAGCATGAAAGAATGAAGATGAAGCACCTGCTACTCTTCAGGCTATCAAGTCAGGGAACATTTTAGCAGTTCTACAGCACCTGCTACTCTCCACACCATCAGCTCAGAGAAAGCTTTAACAGAACTTGCAGGTTTCCGTGATTTCTTCCATCCAATCCTCGTTCTCCACCATTAATTCCTCTTTCATAAAACAGTATCACTGTTGCAGTTTTACACTTGAGAGTATCAAAAACATGTTTTAAAGGACTACAACTGATATGCCTACAATGCCATTCCCGTGGCATGAGAAGAAAATGATTTTAAAAGAAAAAATATTAGTTAGATCTAAAACCTGATAAAAACTTGTACTGATTCGCTGACAAAAATGGTGTGGGATATGAATTAGCTTTGAAGACTGCATGCGGTGGAGCATCAGTATTTAGCAACACACTAGTTCTACCTACACTACAGAAATATTGCAGAATAGTAATCTTCAGCTCCCAAATGAAACATGCTCTGCTCTTTATTTACAGAAAATTGAAATAGCAGTCTGTGCTTAAACAGACTGAAAAAAAAATGACTTTAAGGTTTTAACTTTAATTATTACTTCTGGCTTCTGCCAGAATTCCATTAAGGCTACAGAATCTGAGCCATCTGACTATAATTCTTGTCAATTGTCTGATATTTGATGAAGCAGTTTTCTCTTCCTTTTTTAAAATTTTGATTAGTATGTTTTTATTATTTTTTTTTTAAACACAGGAAAACATGAGCTGACATTTCAATGTTTTATTAGAAACCACTAAGTATAAGTTATCTCCAAACAGTTGTTGTTCAACCACCCTTTATAATAGAGAACACCAATGAACAGAGAAGTTGACCGGTTATCATCTCCTTTTCAATCCCTCTCAGTTTACAAAACTGCAAAGACCATTTCTTCTGAAAGGGCCACTGAAGTCTTATATTAGTGCCACTTTTTAAATTACTTGTGGTGTTAAATAAAAGTGCAAGAACTCCCAAAAAGGAGTTGAAAGCCATACTGAGACAGAAGCCTCACTAGAGAAAGACAGATACAAATTCATTTATCAGAAAATGAAGTATAAAGAAAGGAGGTAGAGCCAGTAATTTCTGGCCACTGTAGCAAACAAAGAGAAATGAGTTAGTTTGAGATTAGATTAAATTTCTCTTTGGATGACAAGCAATTGTTAAGCAAGGTAAATCTGGGACGATGGACAGGTCTTTAGCTCAAAGCCCCCAGAACCCCGTTCACAGATCACTGTCTACATGCTCGTGACAAATTCCTAGATCCAGCCTAAAAAGTGAGAACTCTGTTACCTTAGACTCCTGGCTTCAGCAGAGAAAGAGGGGTGTCTCTCTCCTCATAGTATTCAGATACCTAAAATTTGATTTATTCTCTGATAAATCTATGTCTGACTTAACTCCTTCCTAACTAGGTGTAGCAAAAAATGAGACGGAGCATGAAAGTTGGCCATAATAATCATACGTAGCCTACGGCTCACATGAATAACGTCCAACTGCCTGGGAAAGGCAGGAGATCTTTGTCGAGGAAAATAAAAATGCAAAGCATTATCACTTTCTTGCCATAACTCAGGAAAAAGACTAGACAACAGCTGACACCCACCCAGGACACAGCAATCACAGCAGTTGTAGCTCTATGGCAGGGAAGAAAATGCGAATGCCTATTCCAACTTGTTCCCATATTAAAAACTAGTTTTGCTTTTCTTTATGGAAATGTAAATTGTGGATGCATCCTAGAAGCAAGCACTACTCAATTACGGATAAATTTGGTCAAAAAACCAAAGGAACTGTACCAGGAATTAATGCCATCCTCTACTTTTCTAATCCCAAAGTTATAAAAAACACCAGAAAAATTCTGCATTAAATCCTACACTCATTATCCAGAGAAAAAAGAGTTTTGATTTTTCTGCAACTATTGTAGGTTTTCTTTACTGTTATTTTTAAGGTCATATACATGCTATATTTTCTAAAAGTCTAAAATAAATATATGAAAAATTATACATTGACCACTACGACTGTTTTCCTTAAAATGAAATAGTAGGTCATTCGCTCTTTTGAAATTCAGATGCTTAATCATAAATATATACCCTATGTCTCTGACTAAAAAGCTACCTTCATTATTTTACACTATTCGTTTGGAACTCAGAGTAAATACAACCTTATCACGTCCATCACCTGCAACTCCAAGCAATGTGCTAGACGACGAAATGTTTCGGTTTTGATTGCGTAGCTGGAAGTGTGAACACGACCCATTATACCGCTGTAAAAACACATCTCAGCAGAATATGCAGATGATGATTGCCTTTCCAAACTTGAAGATGTCAGCGACTGACACAATAAGAGCCTGCCATTGCACACAAAATCACTGCACCCTGCCGAGTCCTACCACCCCAGGGACCTGGGCAATGAAAGGAGAGACCCACTGAGGGACGGGTGGTACCAGAGCTCACTGTCCCACGGGACTCACCCCCGCCTTAGCTGCAGGAGAAACCATGCAAACTGCAGGCACTGGGTTGCACCTGCTGTTTCACACTGTGATTTCCTAACTACGAACAAAGTAGCTCTACAGATTTCAGGCTTCAGGTAGGATTGAAGGGATTTTTCAGGTCTGGTTATTGAGCGAGGGCACTCCAATGGTATCTGCAAAAGCAGTGACAGCATTCTGCTGTTACACCTATGTCACTATCAAAATAGATGTGTTTACAGCTTATTTGGTAAGGAATCAACTGCTTTAAATAGGATGCTGTTGAAAGCAAAAAACCTGGCTTTGAAACACCTCACTTTGCAGGATGTTGCCCTCTACCAAGCCTCTAAAAGTATACCCAATTTCATCAATGCATACTTACTAAGTATGAACATATATTATTCTCATGAACGATACCTGAGGACATGTATTAGGATGCACCATAATGATTATTGTGAACAGCATGTTTTGTTTGCTTTTTAGCTCATCTTTGATAATGACAATACATTTTCAAATTTTAAAATCTGACAAACATGCCTTCCTCTAAAGTCCCAAGGGACAACGCTAAGATTGACATGCTCATTGTGTTTAAATTCCTTTCCGTAGCCAATTAATGTTTTAAAACGGGTAAAAATACTGGAGAGGAACTCCGTCTTTGTTTAGCATAATATCTCACAAGCACATCTCTGTCTTAAAAACCAAAAACCCCACAAAGAACCAAAGGAGCACAGTGACGTAAGATGGGGGGGATGGGGGGAGGAAATCTCCATTCTGAAGCATTTCTAGCAAAAGACGACAAAGAAAAAAAAAATAACAGTGGAGAGAAATAGAAAATTCAGGAACATACAGGACTGGAAAAGGACTGCTAAGATCATGAAGTCTAGACCTTTGCTTATCTTTTTCATGAACTACTAGCTGGATCTGAAGAAAAATTAAAAATGGACAACACGGGGTGAGTTTACATGTGTTCAAAGCACAATTATCTTGTACGGTTAAGCCCAGAGCTCCTGGGGACTTTATAACAAAAAATGATCTGAGTCATTACAGGACTTGAACTCTCTCTAGTTGCTTTGATCAGCAACCACATAGTTATCACCCACACTTAAATTTTCAGCATTCAGCACTTCATTTAAATGACTAAAAGAGACCAGCCATTCCTGCTGATTTATGCTTTCAGAAATTCTAGAAAAATGAAAGATAAGCAGAGACTTGCTTATGTTTATATTTGGAGACTTTCTTCGCAGTCATAGGAGATAGAAATGAATGCTATAGGGTTTCTGCATTATCCAGGGAAAAGGTGCTTTGACTGTTCAGCTGAAAAGACAGAGATGGTGTCATACCACATCTTTTGCAACAAATTGCTACTTACAATGTAATAAACATTTCACTATTTGAACACATGAACAAGCCATGACACTATCGCTTTCATACTTTATTTTAAAGAACTTTATCTGTAGGAGTAAACAATACTTTACAAACTCTAATGGTATCAGGACTTCAAAATAAATCTCAGATAACCCTCACAATATATGATGTAAAAAGTGACTAGGGTAAAGGAAACATGCCGAGGAGGAAAAAAAGATGAGCTACCAGAAGTGGTATCAGTAGACATTTTCAGAAAGAGATGTACTACGATAAGCTTCTCTGCATCCACATACAACGTCTGGCAGTGCCAGGGAGCAAGATGTTTAACAGAAAATGGTGAGCTGTAGATTCAGAATTCGTTGGCATCAAGGTAGAATGTTTAAATGCTGAATTAACTCAATTAACTCCACATAGTACTGAAGGGCCCAACCTGACAGAGGTACAGCACAAGTGGTAGCTGGACCACTTGAAGTGCGTAGCCGAAGCTTTTTTCACGCTGGCAGCTACCACCCACCAACAAATCAGGGCAAGTACAGGTGCCTGTGTTCGTAGTCCTGAGTTTGAAAGGTAGGATGATGATGGGATGGAGTAACAAGTCCCTCCTGCAGATCCCCACAGAGCAGTACAAAGCCAGAAACTCGTCCTAAGGTCACTGGTATCTGAGTTTCCATTGGTATGAATTTTGGGAACCCTCCATGTAGCAGAGTATATATTATAAGACACTGGCAGGTCACTACTTGAACGTTTTAATGCAGCAAAAAGGAAAGCAAACGTTTCTCATACATTGCAGCAAAGAAAATTTCACTCTGTGATAGGAAAGGTAACAGCAGACCATTTGTGATAGATACGACCCTGAGTGTGAGTGCTGAGAATGTGAAAACCGATTTTGCTGAGTTTTGCATACTGTACTTTTAGAACGGACATACAGCGTGTCAGGCAGCTATTTCAGCTTTTCTGTACTGGAGAGATTCTGCTACATCATCAGTCATATCTTATGTTTCTCTAAGAACAGTTCCTTTATTAAATTGTTGTGCAACCAAAACAGAAACCCATAAATTTTATTTTAGCAAAGAGTTAAGTCTTCAATTACAAAACTGGCAATGCAGTTACAATGCACAAAGTCTGAAATAAGAAAGCACAATCTGGAAATAAATTTGAAGCTAATCCCTTCTCTGAGCATCTGTTAGCTAGAAGAGCTGAGATCCTGCCTCAAAAGGTGGTCCACTCTGGAAAGACAAGAAGATCAAAGTCCCTTTTGTCCCCATTACACCTGATGGCTATCACAACGCTATACTGTGTGCGAGCAAAACTTCAAAGCAGTCTTAAGGGTTCTTACTCTTTTTTCCTTATAAATTTAACAAAACTCATTGTGTTAGCAGTTTTGATTACCCCTGGATTTCTCTGAGAATACGAATGAAACAGTTTCATGTTACACATTATCTGCACAATCCTTTACAATGCCCAGACCCTGCACTATGCTGATTTTTTAACTCTATCCATCTTCCTGCTTAGGAAATAAAGGGCCCTATCCTGTCATCTGACTTCTCCAGCAGAGTTTCTCTGTGGCGTTTTCTAAAGCTTTATTTCAACTTCCCCATTACAGAACATGTTACCTGTGTAATACTTTGAAATCTCAGAATTCAACACACACTGCTGGGTTTTTCAGTAGAGCACACATAGCTGAAGTGCCTCAATTTCCCTTTTTAGTTACAAACATTCAAACTAACAGAAACTCGATAGTTATTTCCTGGATCGGGAAAGTACACAAGCGGAAATGCAAGGAATTGAATCTCAAATTACTACTTGATTTTATTTTTTTAACATGAAAGCAAGAATACATCCAATTCCAACATAATAACCTTATAGAAAGGTACCCGCTATGTTCAAACTGAAACAGGTATTTAATTTATTAGTAGAAAAGTTGCTATACTTACACAGGGATAAAACCCCTGGAAAAGTAGTGAGATGAGAAGAAAACAGAATGTGTTGAATAACAGCATAGCTTTATCAGCACTAGTAAAGCATATTACATGGGTATTCCAAATATAACTAGATAGAGTAATAATATGACAACAGACTGAAATAATGTTTGGTATAACAATTCACTTATCTTTCATTTATCACAAAATCATTTAGGAAATATTTTTTGACTACAGAAATGTTGTTTCTGTTGCTAAAAATGATTCAAGTTTTTGTGTCTTTCTTGAGAAGCATTGCTCCGTTCCACTTTGAGAGGAAGTTAAAGTTGAACCCAGACGAATTTGGTTCACTGTAATTTACCCTGAATGAGCTAAAATTTCCAGTAATTCCAAGTGGGAAGTAATTTCTCTTAACCATGGAAAAGTTTCTGCACCTTTTTTTGACCTACTAGAAAAACACTAGGAACACACTGTGTTGGGATACTAAAGAGATACCCTGTACTCAAGAAAGAAAAAAAATATTTATTATTTATATTATAAATCTGTTATATTGAACACAGAATCTCTTTTTACATGTCTTAGATGTTAAATATTGTATTGAAAAATGAAAATGAAATTCCATTTTTCTGGATTACTTTAGTTTCCAATACTAGAAGTAACATTACAAAAAACTCAGCATGTTTTACCAGCTTTTCAGGGCCCAGTCACCAACTGTGAATTACTCTCCAAATGACTGTATAGTTTGGCTAATTAGAATTCAAATGATTTAGAAAAAAACAAACTATCAAACCAGTGTAATATCCTGCCTGAAAGATTAATTTTTTGAAAATTCAAGTCAGACTGAACTTCACACATAGTGGCAGAGTAGAGAAGGCATTCCTTGCAAACAAGAGTTTGATTTGAGCAGCACACTGCCACGGGCCCCGTGGAAATGTGGAAACCCGCCTGTGCAAGTGAACAGGGAGAGCTCACCCCAACTTTCTTGTGCCAGTGGTTTCAACTGTGGCAGGACAGCAGATTTTACAAGCATTGCAGGCCCTGCTTTGATCGTTCTCCTGTCCTGTGAGAAGAAACCGATCCCAGTCTACCAGTGGTTCAGAGAAGACGCAGGCAAACACTGCGTATCAGAAACACTGTAATGCATTTTTTCTATTTTATTAATTCCATTCCTCCCAAGCGATTAGTTGCCCAATAGGCTTTCTCATCTATAACTGAAAGTCTCCTGACATTTGCAGTTTCTCCTAAATTTGCGAACACTTATTCTTGTAACATACCAAGACAGAATGTGTTTTGTTTCTAAAACAAGGGGGAGAAACCTCCCAGGGACTGATTGAGCCAGGCTTTAATCCCCATAGTAGGAGATACTGTAGGAAGTGAAAAGGTCCTTCCCCTTGCACACTTGCAAATCCCGGATCAGAGTTCGGCAGGAGATGGTCTTACATGGAAGCAGGCAATGAGGCTGGGCAAAGCGCGAAGCCAAACTGCCCGAGGTGGGGGAGAGGGGCTCTGGGCCAAAAAGGGCTCAGGAGAAGAAGGTCCAGAGAAGCAGCACACCTCACAGACACAGCGCATCCCCTGAATCAGCTTGACACATTTTTAATCTCCTGCAAGTGGGAAAAAAAACCCTAAAAAATTAGTTCTGATGCGCACATAGCACTGTCTCTGCCTCTGACAAATATAGGAAGCTAAGTTGAGTGAAGAATAATAGCTATTTTTCAAACACACTATGAAAGGAAAACTGACGAGCAGAAGAGCCCCAGCTTGGAAAATTAAAAAATAAACAGAAAAATCAGACTCCTGTGCTTGACAGACACCACTGTGTTTCCTTGTCCGTATCAAAAAACATACTAACATTTCAAATAAAGAACTCCAAGCGATTCACATCCTTTCCTCTCTTCCTTGCAAACTTGTAGCTAATTTTGTACCTGGGAATTGTTAGGGCTCTTTTCACATACTACCACTGTTTACAAGAATAATACCCTGTGCTCTAGCAGAATAAAAACTTACTGAACTACAAAAGCTGCCCATTAATCACACTGCATATGCGATGTATTCTTTTGTAAAACAGAAAAAAAAAATATTCTGCTTGTCATCAATAGTAAAGTGAATCTCTGCACTGATTAATCAGTTCCCATTTTCAATATTGAAAGTGGCCTTTCTGAATGTTTGATAGGAAGTATTTAGTTTTAATATTAAAGTCTAAACTTGACACTGCATTAGCTTGAAAAAGAAAGAGTGTCTACTTTAATGATGCAGAAAACTTACAGAAATTTTAAATCTCTAAGAATCGGGAAAAAATACACTTCACCGCAGCAGAAGTTATTTCACAGTTTGACATTTCTGAACAGCTTGTTAGAGTGGATGCAAATGTCCTATAAACGTAGCATCTTACTTTTAATAAGCCAAAAAAGGACACTGATTAAAATCAGTTTCTTTAGGTATATTTGTGATTTAGTTCATCTTAGCAGGAGCCGTCTAAAGACCAGAAGCCAACTGTGTAAGCCCACACAACTGGCTCTCTAAAGACAAATTTCCATACAGGAAAAAACCATTGAGCTGTCTTTATAATTCACTCAAATTACTAATGCGATATTGTAGCTTCCATTATTTTCAGTACCCTACAGCAACATAGTTACTTTCAAAGGAAGTTTACTTAATCATTCTGGGTTACATGGCAAGTTAAAAACATACAAGACCCCTCTGTTAAGAGTATTTTTTTTAAGACATCAAAGCACATTTTCAAACATACACACTTTATTTTTGCACAGAGGAAAAGACGACGCATGTCACAGGTCGTCTCCCTTTTCTCAGAAGCATCGTTCTCCAGCACAGACCCATCAACTGGTGAACAAACTGAAACAACATTTGCTTTAGGACGACGAAGGTGTGTGAGATTTCTTTCGGTGGCTGAGACAAGGAGAACTGGTTTTAATCTACAATATAAAATATCCAAAATGCATGCTATAAAAGCCTTTTACTCAGACTAACATTTATGTCTGTATCATGTTTTATTTTAAAATAAAATTGTGTCAGTGAAGTCCTTTGATCCTTCTGTTATTAAGAGTTAAACTTCTGGGCTGATGCCTTGCATACATTTCAAGCATGTTATGACTACTGTGCTATTTAACTACACAGGGATTATATGGGAATTATTACAGGAAGTTTGATCTTTAAAGGAAAAGCAAAAACTCGATCACTTTGTAGAATTGATTTTTAAGGTTCAGGTGGATTTCTTTTCTTTAGACAATTTTCAACATACTGATCTTGACTTAGATTCACAGAAATGATTTGGCAAAACAAACTGTAATAAAAGTTAGTCAAGACTGAGGTACGGTGAAAACTGCAGTGTAGACTTTTGTACCAAACCAAACATTTATGAAACACAATTAATGGGAATGCCAATGTATAAATTTGTAAAATTAAGTATTTTACATTTTAGCTTATAGTCACAATTACACTATAAAATAAGTCTTTTGTTTATGATGGAATACCAGATGCAACACACTATTTAAAGAAATATGTATTCTGATTTTACAGCCTGTTGATGGTTCAGTTTATGCTACCAAGTTGTAAAAATTAGTGTAAGGAACATAAATGTGATATATCTCTCTATATATATAGATATATATATAGTGCATTCAAGACAATGTTAGCCTAATTGTAATCTGTAACAAAAAAGTAAATAATAATAATAAAGAAGAACAAGTGCATTTGAATTCACCAATAACAAGGCTCTTCAAAAACAACTTCATGTATACTACAGTCCCAAATTATGGAGGACTGGTGTATTGTAAATATTTTTGGAACCGTTGGTCAGCTACTCCATCCATTGCATTAACATATTGTAAGAATGATGGGATTATGTAAAAAGAACCCTTGGCCCCAGCTAGAGATTAAGTAGTCATGTCACACTCTTTCTGTTCTGCCACCTTGAAAACTATTTCAAAGCCATTCTAAATCCATGCTAGGGTTTTAAATACAGAGTGCTTTCAAAAGCCACCTGCAAAAGAAAGCACGCTAGAAATAAGCCAGCTAGATATTTTAAAAATTTCTGTGATTATTAATCTTCAGACACTCACAAAAGGCTTCAGAAAAGCCCAACTCTAACAGCTATTTACAAAGTAATTAAAAAAAAAAATCAGTACTTAAACTAAAGCCATAAGCATGAATCCAATTTGATAGCTGAAAACAGTAAAATATCAGTTAACAATGCTCACCTGTTCTAAGCTTCATAGTTATCAGTATTTAAATCTTTATTAGAGGTTACTTTATGCCTGAAACTATACAACAGCAGAATCAGTGCCTGTAATCTTGCTCAATACTGATTAATTGGAAATCAGTCCTAGAAGTAAGAGAAGCCTTGCAACTTAACCTAACCTTCCCTGAGTAGACAGAAAACAAAAGGTAGGTCTTCAGAGTTAGCAAGAAAGGAATTATGCTAAAGATATTTAAAACAAGAACAGAGTATGCAACCGATGGGAAAGACATTGTAGTTTACTCATAATTTTTTCTTTGTAATTTCAGATTTTAATAAAATGAACTGCTACACAGCTTATCTCCAGCAGGACTCAGAAAATCAGAGTTACTTTATGATTTCCACTACAGAAGTACACAAGTGCAACTCATGGGTGGGAGTCACCTAAGACTTACTGCCAGCAGCCATCCTCTTCTATTATCAAATCTACAAAAACCATTTTTCACACACCCCAAGGCACAGAAATCAGTAGTCCAATCAGATTAACAACTGTCTTTTTCTTCACACCACACACCCCAGAACAAACTGCAATATGCCATTTCTTGATGGACCACCTCAAGAATGACTTCTATGCAATGACACTAGAAAACATGATTAGCGGGCTGGAACACCTCTCTTATGAGGAAAGACTGAGGGAATTGGGTCTGTTTAGTCTGGAAAAGAGACGGCTGAGGGGTGACCTAATTAATGTGTACAAATACTTAAAGGGTGGGTGTCAGGAGGATGGGGCCAGGCTCTTTTCAATGGTGCCCAGTGACAGGACAAGAGGTAATGGGTACAAACTTGAGTGTAGGAAGTTCCATCTCAACATGAGGAGGAACTTCTTTACTTTGAGGGTGACAGAGCACTGGAACAGGCAGCCCAGAGAGGTGGTTGAGTCTCCATCTCTGGAGACATTCAAAACCCGCCTGGACGCGTTCCTGTGCAACCTGCTCTAAGGTGACCCTGCTCTGGCAGGGGGGTTGGACTAGATGATCTCCAGAGGTCCCTTCCAACCCTATGATTCTATGAAAAACTACCCTTTAACCAGAACGCACAAAATTACCTTCTCCACCATCTGAATCAAAACCACAAATTTCCTCATTGAGTTCTACTGCAAAGACATCAAGCTCCTCCCTTCACCGAATCACCCTCTGATACAGTCCTGCTCTAAGGTCATCTTCCAAGGCACCATAACAGACATGCAAAATATAACACCTTGCAACCACAGTCTTCCCGTCGCAGGCAGGTGTTCAGCCATCTCCAGGAAAGCAGGACTCCATCACGCATAATGGTTACTTGGAAGACAAAGGTTGTAACTCCAAACGTCCCCTGCTTCCTTCTTCCTCCCCCAGCTTTATATACTGAGCATCATGTCACATGGCACATAATATCCCTTTGGTCAGTTGGAGTCAGCTGTCCTGTATGGCCTGTGTCTCCTCCCAACTTTTTGTGCACTCCCAGACTACTCACTGGTGGGGCGGTGTGAACAGCAGAAAAAGCTTCGCAATCACCAAAAACATTAATGCACTATCAACAGTATTCCCATCCCAAACCGAAAACATAGCACTATAACAGCTGCCAGTAAGAAAGTCAACTCCATCCCAGACGAAACCGCGACAACACCCCAACCAGCCTAAGGATAAGCTTTGACCAACAAAAATACTCCCAGCAGGAAAAGATCTTGTCTTCGAACAGGTCACTGATATTGCTAGTAAGCTCCTACAGTACGGTAAGATTTCTGCCTCACATCCTTCCCGCAAACATGTCCCCATCTGTCAAACTGCCCTGTGCTGGAAACCACACAGGGCAAAAAGCATCAGAAAACAACCAATACATACTTGGAAAAGGGTGTATAACGGAAGGTAGGTTTTCTAAACCTCATTCGTATGACTTTCTCAGCCTTACCTGACTCATTATCGGTAGCAAATCTCCAGTAGTTTGTGGAATAGAACAAGATCTTGCAAGAATTAACCATCCTTGTCGCTGTCTCCACCAATAACCACTCTAAATGCCTCCCAATACAGATTCATAGTTCGCATTTCCTATATGAGTGCATACGAGATGCAAAAAATTATTTCATGGAGACCATAAAATAAAACCACTAACCGATGTACAGCAAAACACAAATGAAAACAGGAACAGGCAGTTACCAGCAGACCATTTCTCAAAACCAAAAAAAAACCCAAAACAACCCAGAAGCCCTCTGTCTCTGACCTTCAAATAAGACTTGCAAAATATTTCCAGAAAGTGAGCTTGCAAACTAAAATTTATAATTTTACCATACACTAAATAGAACAATGTTGATATCAACACTGGTCTTATGACTCTTACAGTCCTCCGTGCACCCACGGTTGTGTTAGCCATAGGTGTAGCTCACTGCTTGCTTCTCTGTTCAAAGCTGGCTAACAACGCTCTCCCTGTCAACATGTCCCTCTGCCCTGCAGGTACCAACCACCCTTTATCTTAATTTGTCTAACCAACATTTTAATGCTACACTCAGAGCAACTGCTCTTCAGTCATCCTTCGTTTTCATCAGATCTGAAGAATGCCTTGTGTGATCAAGATACCACATGAAACAGTGGACATAACACAGGTATACCATTAGCTAATGCACCTATAAGTGCAGCTACTGTCACAGGCAAAGTGGTATTTAGGAATAAAAATGGTAAAATCCTCTCATCTTTCTGTACTTGTTAACAGAAAAACTGATTGTCAATTTTGTTAATCATGTAAGATGAAAACATCACTGTAATGAAGAATCTGTATATCCCTGGCACAGAATACGCGCCTCTGCTCACAGAACAAAAGTAATCCTAAAGGCAATTAAATCACTCTACAATCAGGATGAAAAAACAACAAATGAGGCTCCCAAAAGTTTTCTTTTAGTGTAGCAGGCCTAACCTCCAACTTTTGCCTTAGGAACAAGGAGAATCAATAACCTAATGGAGCTGGTCACAGGTCTTTGACTGGAAGGACCAAATGAAAGAGTAGGGACCACACACAGGTAACAGAAGAAAGGATTTGTAAGTACGGCATTTAACAACTGAAGTCTGTCTTCTCATTTTATTTGAACATTTAGATTCTCTTATGCAAGGATCTGATCATAGCCTAAAATTGTCTTTTGTCTAAAACAGTGTACTAACACATGGAAAATACAGGTTTGTAGCGTGATGCTTCAATAAAAAGCATTAAACTGACAAAACTAGAAACAGAATGTAATTATCATAACAAAGTATTCTTGAAAGAGAAATGTGGGTTTTAATAGACTGGTTACTCTTTGGAGGTATAAATCATATCCCAAAAGGCAGAAAGACACAACCAACTGAAAAGTATTCTTAGTAACATCTTAATGTGAAGTGGCCTTTGCTCCCTAAACGCTGTTTTTACCACACAATTATTTTCATATCAATAATGTATTAACATTTCTGACAAAGCAGGACAGGCAGACAAGGTACAAAATGATAAAAAGCTACATATATAATGGCTGTTCTGTAAGCAAAGGTCAAGTTGGGGAGCTTGGAACAGTCTCAGAGTTTGAGACTCTTTACTCAGTACTATCTGCAATGTTAGTTGTAGTCAACGAGCAGGCTACCGCTTGCAGCCCATGTGGTGAGGTCTGCCCAATACAGGCAAGGTGGAGACTTCTCCTCTGTCACTATCGAATTAACACGTCCCTCCGCTCTTCTTCAGCTAGATGCTTGACCTACTCTTTGTCTGCTGTGCTTTCAAATATCATGGTATACTGATGATGCATAAATTATCTTTCTGCCACTAACCTTGCCTAATTCAATCCACAGCTCAGTTCCAATCTCTGATAGCCACCCTTGGATGCCTACCCGTCTTCTTACAGGTGAAATGACTCAGACCCAGCTCCTTCTCTTTTTACATGAGTTCTACTCTGTATTTCATTCTTTGCATTGTTGTTATCAATCTCATTGTTCAAATTTTCAAACAAGGAGTCATCCTCTAGATCCATCTTTTCATGTAATGCAACTACCTTTGCTACTTCTTTTTTTTCTTTCTACACAGATACACTTTAGAGAGGACTTTATCCTTTAACAGTCAGAGCCGCTCAGCTTCCCTCCAGGAAAATGACACAGAAGATAATAAAATTGTGCTGAGTGTTTTGTTTAGTGTTATCTTCTCCTCAACTCTTCAGTGTTCGTTTTCTTTTTTTTTTTCTTTAAAAAAAAAACAAAACACCACAATTAATTCAAGCTTTGCCCTCAATTTCTAGTGTCTGGACTACTTCATATTTCTACTCACTACATTTTACACTGTAACTGGTTTTTATCCTTTCCAGTGGCACTGTTTTCAAGCAGTCCCCTGTGTTGAACATTAAAGCCACAAAAATCAAGAACTGCCCTACCTATAACTACCGCTTCAGTCATAATTTAGCCTTCCTTCTTACGTATATAATGTAGTGATACGATTCTAAAAGGTCTTTTAGTTGTTTCAGGGCTCTAAAATACACCAAAACCCGCCAAGTTCTATTATATGGCACCACCTTTACTCTCTAACTACACTTACTTCTCACCACAGCGTGTGCCCCCACCATTTGAGCTGAGGGAGTAATTGGTAGATTCAATAGGATCTTATCTTGACTGACTGAAGGGAATAAACCCCCACACCTCATATTTTACAGACAGCAAAGGAACGTACCAGGACCAGATGTCCCAGAACCCAGACTCAGCAGAGACTGTCCTGCCCCAGTTACTGCCCCATCCCCACTGCCTGGTCCCTCAACTGCTCAGTTCGCCTTTGCTAATCCCTTTACCGACCCTGCAGCTGCCACCTCGGCAACTGGTTTTATCCTTCCATCTCCTGAGCTGAGCCTGCCCCATTCCTGTCTCCTGCACCTAAGACACTCCCTGACAGCGCCTGTACCTTCCATGTCATCTCCACTGAACAGTTTCAGAAAAATTCAGCCTGACTCTTGGCATAGAAAATTTCAGTTTTGGTACTTGCAAGCAACTGTAAACAGGCTTGTAAAGAAAAAGCTTGAGTAACCTTATATACAACTGTAAACAGGCTTGTAAAGAAAAAGCTTGAGTAACCTTATATACAACTGGAAACAGGCTTGTAAAGAAAAAGCTTGAGTAACCTTATCTATCAGTGAAGCTACTGGAGCTACCTGGAAACTAAGCACCTGCGACTTCAGAAGCCCGTTAAATTTTATGTTGCCCCATACAAGTGTTGAGGCACTACTGTTGCCCCAGCTCCTAAAAACACACATATATGTGCACATACATAACTCTATGCACGTAGATACATAAATAAAATTTCACAATTTACCTATGCTCTGTCCAAGACAACTATTTATTGGCAAAAAATGTCAAGTATCAGAACACCAGGGTTTAACCATGGAGGCACTGAAAGCGCATCCCATTCCCACTTCTGTTGGGTGTGATATAAAGCAAAATCATTAAATCACCAAACAGTAAATAGTTATCAGCAGATGAGGATACAATGCTTTCACAAACTAACTTGCTTCAGTAAAACACGGTTTTGTGGGGAAACACTTCTTTGTAGTGGAGGGGTGCAAACATTATGGTGAATACTTCAAGATCCTCCACTGTCTGCCAGCACATGATATAAGTGGTTGTAATGATCTCTTTCATGAATCCCTGAAGAGCACTGTGAGTATAATGATTTAAAAGTTCATACAACACTGTTTGTCTAAGCTACCTTACTTGATTAGTTGATAATACAACTATTGCTAACAGCTGCTTTACAAAATAATTCAAAGATTTATGATCAAGATTTATGATCAAGCAAAGACAGTAGGTTCAGTCAAGCCTGTGCCTTTCAGAAATACTTGCGTGTCCTCGCTGTTTCTTGGACTGCTGCTGTGCAGACAGTCAGAAGGCTGTTTCAGAAACATCAATGATAAACAGGAAGGTTCAAAATAAGACAGACGAAACACAATGTGTTTGCTTGGTCCAGCAAGTAAGTTTATTTGTAAAACGCAGGATGCTGAAAATAAGCACGACTTCTACTCTTACCTCGGAAGTGAGTGTCTGATTTGGGAGACCAAAAGTAGGCTGCAGGCCTAGTTTTGAAAAACGAAGGCTCTACCCCAAAAGGGTGTCCAAAATACATCTTTTGCAGCAATACATAATATGCAATGGCTCACCACTGCCACAGGGTGTCACAAGTTTAATAATGTTTAACAGAATTCAAAATGTTGCAAGTGAAGATGACAGGGAGAGTCCAATTACAGCTTAACACAGGCTATTACCTTAGTTAACTCATCAACAGCAGCTGCCCAGTTTGTTATAAATTTTAATGATCAACAGCAGCTACAAGCAGGACCAGGAGGCAGTGAAATTACCACATTTCCACAATGTATCCACTTGAATCAGTTACTGAAGTGTTCTAAAAGTCTTGCTCCTAACAGAGCTTTTGCTCCCATTGAGTCTAGAAAATGCTACCATTAAAAATAAACAGACATGCTTCTTCAGAATAACCACTGTTTCTTACTTCCAAAGGTCATAAATATATAAATAAATAACTGATATACCCCACAAATTATTAATACTTTCGACAGTTACATTACATATACTACTTCCTATACCTTTCCTGGACTAGATACATTTCATTTGGTGATACTGAAGCAGGAAAATACTTGGAAGGGCGGGAAGGAGAAGGTAAAATAGACTCAGAAGGGTGAATTTTAATAATTGGAAGAAAAAAACCCACATACCCAGTCCGGCATTTTCATATATATGTGTGTATATATGCACACACACTACTACATGTGTACTGCATTTTACGCGTGTATGTATACACACACGGATAAAGAGAGAGGGGGAACATTCAATACAGGGTATCATTTTATCAGTTTAATATTTGAAGGAATAGTATGAATCACCTGAACCTCAAATTACAGTTTTTCAACTTTCTTGTGAATGTGCTCCCAACTCTACGCCCACCCTTCACCCCATTTCTCCACGCAATTCAGCAGGACCGGTCGCCCACGTCAAGCTTCACCAACAACTCTCATGCTTGTGTGCAACCACAGCTCCCTAAATTTTCTTTTAGAGAAGGATTTAAATATCAAATGGTCTGAAAACGGATATTAAATTTTTCTATTTTCACTCAATAACTTATTTTGTACTTAGGTCTGTAAATACTGATGTTTGAGGATAACTCAGTTGAGAAGTGTCGAGGGCAGCAGTTTATAGGAATACTACACACTGCCAGGTCTCCATTTCTGCTTTTTAATACTATCAAGGCAGCCTACTGCTAGATTGTGAAGAGAACATAAGACATTAAAGCCGAAGATCTTTGACCCTACGTCTCTAAACTAGCAGACCACGTTTTTATTAGACACAGGAATACAGGTAAGAGCACTTGGTAGATCGCAGCAGATCAGAACATTTAAACACATGCAAAACTTGTTTAAGTCTCTTTCCATTTGACAAAACACTTAAATCTGTGCTCAGCTTTACGGTCAGATTTATGCTGTAAATTTAACCAGAACTTAAGCAAACAGAGATTAAGTATAATTTGAAGATCTCTTTTTCAAAAAAACCTTTTAGCCTGCTTTCTTAGCTGAGTTACTTTACCACATTTGAAATATAAGTATAAAAACGATGCTCTGTGTATACACACAGATCGGTCTCTCTAAATGACATAGCCCAGAGAAATTCCTAGGCCATTTTTGCATTTTCCCCATATTCTGCATTCCAAGGTTAGGTCAGGGAGCAGGATTTCACGACTCTACTTTCTGCTTTTTTATATTTGATCTTTTAAGTGACTGTAGGACATTTTCATTTTGTCCCACCTGCCTTCTCCCACTTCTTGCTATTTAGTCTCTGCTCAATTTTTCTCTTTAGTAAAGCAGGTAAAATAGTATAAATCAGAAAACTCAGATGAAGTCAGTGGATTTACTCTGATTACAGATCAGAGGATCATTTCATATTTATTATTGTATTAAAAAATTATAAGCCTGACTGATTTTGTAGTAGCATTCTGGGACTACTAAGCACCAGCCTTAGCTACAACATATATATTTGGTCAAATAGCGATGCTTTCATGTTAATTTATGTGTACACACACAGATACACACTGTTAAGGGAATAAAGAAAAAAATCCTAATAGTCTTTAAAAAATGAACACAGGTTAAATTAATTGTGGATTTTTAAATAAATACTGTAAGCCACTGTTTGAATTAATGAGGGTTTGGGGGTTTTTTTGCTTATATATCTCATTATTAAACTATTCAATTACTTCTTAATATTTAAATTATAAACCTGTTTCTTCATTAATGCCAAAACTATGGAAGTAAGAAATTGTAAGATTTTTCATAGCTGTTTGCCACAGGTTTTTGTTGCACTCTGAGAGCTTTCTGCTGATGAGGTGAGCTATTTCACTCTGAAGTTACAACTAAATTCTCTTGCCCTGGTGCAGTTCTGAACAAGCCAATGATGTGATCAGACTTGTGTCACTAAGCTTTTCTTATAAAACTCATGAGGGTTTTCTTTTTTCATTTAAAAACAGATTTAGTACAAGTATTGCACATTCATGGAACAAGAAAAACACTTGTTACCATGCAGCAAAAAACTCTTCTACTTTTCACCATTAGGACTGAGAAAAGTAACACAATGAAAAGCTCCCTGAGAGCTGAGAATAAGTACCAAAGCTATGTGAAACACAGACAAACTTCATTTCTTTAACGTCAGAGACGCTGGATCTCTGTCTTTTTTGCTTTAGTTCTCCAGGGGGGATTAGAAAATCATGACAGGAAAATGCTGTAACAAAACCTGTTTGCAGCACGGTCAGAAAATAATGGATTCTCTCTTCCCTAACAATAAATCCTCTCTTCCCCCAAATCATAGCCCTAATCAAAATATTGGACCGACAGCTTTCACAAAGAAGGAAGAACAGATGCACAATAATGAATTTCTAATCTCCTAGGAAGCACAACATAACTGAAGAAAGCCAAAAATAGAAAGTCAGGCCATCAAGGTATCACCAGAGATGATTATTGTTCACATTCACAGCAATCTTTCCCCAGATTCTATAAAGGTCTGAAGTTAATGGAACACAAGCGATGGCCTATAAAATTAAAAATAACTGAGAAAGGGTTTAATGACTTGCAGGCCAATATAAAAGCATAATTTGGGGAAACTTATTTTTCTTCCCTCAAATTTTGATTTCCTAGAGACAGTTTATTTTCTGTAACGTTTCTAAATCTGTCTCAACTTTGAGGCTTTAATTTTTCACGCTCATCAAAAAGCTTCTATAACACAAACCACCTCTAGGCAGACACAGGAAGGCATATATTGGCCTTTTATTCTTCCCTTCTCTGAGAACTGCCACTTTTCGATGAAGATGACAATGCAATTACACCATTGTCATTTTCTAATTAACATTATGGCGTCTAAAGCTCTTAATAATCAAGCTGATACAGGAATGCTCAGAGAAAGGAAGTAACTGCAACCTCTACAGTGCATGATAAACAGTAACATGATCATAAGTTCTTACTTCAAATCAGCAGAAAAGCTTTGGCATTCACTTAAAAAGAAAGTATAATAAATTGAAAAGCCCTCTCACTCCATTAGTTCATCTAAACAAGATATGTTAAATTAAGATTGTGTATTAACTGTTCTTCTGAATTCAACATTTATTTCAAACTGGAATGACATCCATGAACCAGTACAAATAATGCAATAATTGTTTACATGATATTTTAATAGAGAAAGCCAAGGTATTAACAGTCTTTTGTGACAGTAAGGATTTAATGTGGTTCCTTTTAAGAACTGTGTTTTTTTTGATAAAATGAATGCATAAATAAGAAATCCCTCACAAATAAACCACAGAAGAGATTCCAGCTCCCCACCCCAAAGCATTCTTGCTCTCGAGTCAGACAGCATTTTACAGGGAAGATACAGAGCTTCCCTTTGAGTAAAAAGAAAAGAATGCCAATAATTAGCCACCCAGGAGGCATTTGTTTCACAATATTTTTGTTACTCCATGGCTTCCATTGTGATAGGATTTGTGAAGACTTACAAGCAGGCTTGGAATATAGCTTCTAATTCAACAGTGCTGGCTTGCCATAAGTAACCCTTATTTGTTTGTCAGAAATCATCAAGGTTGTTACGTTTTCCTCAACACTTTCAATGGCCACAGAAAAGCTAGGATTTTATTTGTGGTGCACTGCAGAAATTTGAGCTAAAAACAACAGCAATTATATAATGCTGTTCTCACTTCCATTTAAAAGGACAAAATTTGTTATTGTTTTAAAAAGCAGAATAGAATTAGTTATGGCCTACTTAATACTTGGAGATACAAGTAACTCAGTAAAATGATAATTATGAAAGCTGATTTTAAAAAGACCTAAATATCATAACCTCAGGCGCAAAAATCTCACGACAACTTGCTAGGATTCTATCAAAAGACACTGGAAAATATAAATTACAGAACTGCAGGAATAGGTGAAATGACAGAGATGAATAGTAGTGCTTTCTTTTCTGGAAAAAATTCTCATAACCAAAACAAATTAAAGGTTCTCTGAAAGAACTATTATCAGTACGGTTTTTCTGTATTCAGGGTCACAGTCTGGAAACAGAAAACACTGACATCAAAGCATGAGAAAGCCAAGTTATAGCCTACTGAAAAAACTATGGTACAATCTTCACAGAAAAGTTTATGTTTCTAAAACAGGACAGGATTTTTATTTAAACAAAGAAAACCTAGCCCTTTTGTTAACATTCTCAACAGGAAAGGCAGAGGCGGAGCAGGAAAGACAACCACACTGATCTATCCTCAATTAGGTAGGTGCTTCCTCCACAGCAGGTGTATTTGCAGGACAATGCAAGAATGCCACGGGATGTTTCTTGTCTTTTTTCTCAGCAGGTTTCAATGTGGAAGCATCGACAGATATACACATAAACATACATGTGTGGTTTATATTTAAGTTTATTGATTTTGCTGAATTGTCTAGATAGTACTCAAACACTTTAGTATATCAATGTTCTGAAAGTAATCTCACCTTGGTTTTGCACAATTTCATTTCAAATCTCTAATTTTATTAAAAAATTAAAACACTGCAACACAGTTCGAAGAATCATCCACATAACCCAAAATTCTCAATTATATTTGCTAGACCGTTTCAAAAAATGCTTATCTGCCCCAGAACAAGTATTTTCATTTTTTTTTTTAAAATCAGTACACTGAAGAAAAACTGAACTCAACTGTAAAACTCCATATCTAGAACTTCAAGAGGATCAAATGCATCATTACTCAAATTTTTACTGCACTTTCTCTACTACTTAATCGGTAATGCAAATGCACACCTAGCACTACAGAAACGATAAAGTGAAAAGAAAAAACACATTAAATTATCCTAACAAAAATTTGAATTTAATCAGTAGACATCACGTCTTACTCATCAAATCCACAGCTATCTGAAGTGGTAAAAGTAAGTTACTATGGAGTCACAATCAGCACGTCAACCACACTTTGCAACTCCCGCTAGTCTCCTCAAGTACATACCTTCCATTCTTGGGCCTAAATCAATTAAGGCTTCCCCAGCAAAGAATAACGTAATTCTTTACACTGAGTCAGGGACTGCAGTCCCCATCTGTTTGATATGATGACCTAAGCAGGTCTGATTTACAGCAATCACCATCTTTTGAAGGGAACTAACTTGCTATGACGATTGTAGCTGCTGACCTAATCGCACAATGAAAGCACCATTTACAACAAAAGTCATTATCATTTGGAAGAAAAGTGTTTTAACACAAATCTGTCTCCCGTCATTTCCAGATAATAACATCCCCATACATTCTCAAATAAAGATGTTATTACACTTTAAACAAAGACAAGGCTTTGACATCCATCAAATTAATTACTCAAAAAAACCAGACCACCAAAAAGAGACAAAGAACTCCAGAACTGATAAAGGCTCCAGAGAGAGAACAAGTAGAAAGAAATATTCTCCTATCTATAAAACTAACGTAAATACAGTTAAATATTTGAAAAAGTATGTGCCCATTGTTCTAGTTTTAATCTACATACACTTCTTCGATTATCATAAAAAAAAAATCTTTGTAACCACACATCTAGATTAATCTTACTTCTGTTTTTTTGACAAAAACATTAACATAAGTCTCTAAGCAAAGCTACAATTCTGCACACAGGGAGTCTAATACTACCTTCACCTTAAGGCATCTTCCCAGTTCTCAACAAGTAGCAGCACCTCAACAGAGTAAGAGGACAATGGAAAGAATCAGTTTTAATAGAGTACATTACTATTGTACTGTGTATCTATCAATTTAGGAAGAGATCACACGAAAATTTCACAGCTGTCAAATACCAACACTTCAGATGTATATATTAGCCTTTCTTCCAAGCAGCGGAAGTTATACTAAAGCATGCTTCTAAATTCCCACTCCACACCCTCATTATGGAAAGAAAACAACGCTTAATTAAAAATTAATTATGCTTTAATTTGAAACAGCTCCATTCAAAAACAAGCAAAAAAGTTCTGTTTTATATATGGGAGTTAGACAGAAATCTCACAAACTCATTCACCTCAAACAGACAGAAAACTTGGAAAAAAGGATTTTCAGGTTTTTTTCCACAACAGAACTAATACGGGCAAATCAAATTCCCTACAGTAAGACCACTCAGAAATCCCAAATAAATTATCGGTCATTCTTCCCAAAGTCATATAGACTTGCTGGGTTTGACCTGAAGAGCTGTGGAGCAATGGTGTCTGGCTAGGAAGCCACGCTCCGGGCGCTTCTGTCCTCTGCGAACCAGACTGTCTCGACAGAAAGGTGGCAGCTGGCACGACCTTTGCTCAGGGGTCACAGCTTTGCTAAGGCTCAGAGGAGGTCCACGTACAGCCTTTCCTTATGTCCCCACCCCTGTTGGCTGGTGTGGGAGATGGCTGAAGTGAAAATTGAACCTGGCTTAGGATAGTCCAGAAAGCAAGAACCTCAGTTCTGACACATGTGTAAAGTTGAGAGACATGAAAGAAATTCATAATTAACTGGGGGGGAAATGGGAAACAGAAGAGGAAAGCAAATAATGATCAGAAACACAGAAGTAAAGACCAAACCTAAGCTAGGATACACCGTTAGGAATATAGACTGTGAGCTTAAGAAAACTTAGAATTGATTTTGTTAACCAAACGTGAGTTGTCACCTGGTTAGGAACAAACAGTGCAGAAATCATGATAATTTTCAACAAGTACCAGCACTTCAAGAATAGCAACAATTGTGAGCAGATATTTGGGTCTAAGAAACAGATTTAAACAAGTCTGCCTGGGAAAGCTTAACTCTCAATGTTAGCAGGAGAAAAGACAATGAGATGAGACGTTTGGAGCACGTCTCTACCACTTGACTTACGAGAAAAGTAGAGGTCACATCTTTTCATTCCACTGCAGTTAGAAAATGCAGCTTAAAAGCTGTAGATAAAATTAGAAAGTGGATCTCAGTGGGAGGAAAAGAAGAAAACAAAAAGCCTTTAAGTAACGAATCACCATGAACCATACTTACAGAACTCTCCTGGAGATCGTAATTTTCTAACTTCTGAGAAATATTCATCTGTATGTCACTAACAATATCGCATTTTTCAGAAAAGATAAAGCCAGTAATGATCAGAACACATTTAAAAGATACTAGTGGTTTTACAGGTAAGGTAGAAAAATGTGAATCCTTGGTACTTGTTGAACATACAGAGCAAACAGGGTTTTCTAAATTTTTCTTGAAGTTTTGAGGCTGCAGAAATCCTGTGGTGATGTGGAAAACTAGTTTAAAAACCTGTCTACAGGTATCTCCTTTTATAACTACTAAATCACTGACCATTACTGAATTTCTATTGAAAGTTCTGCTCTCATCACATCCCATGGGGGTTTGGAATTCTACTAAATCTCACCCAATCTTGACAGAAGAGCTGAAGTTACTTCAGTAGCATTCTATGCATGTACTATGACTTTTCACTTAAATCTTCTGAAGATATTTTGAAGTACCGACAGCATGGGCAGAAGTTGAAATAATGCCGTCTGAGGATTTGCTTTTTTTTTTTTTTTTTTTAATTTTATTTAAATAATATCCCACGTAGGCTTCCAGAAATTTTAGCCAAACTTTTTAGCTTACTGAAATGTGACCTCTGAAATGAAATCCTTACAGAACAGAAGATTATTCCTTTAACACCAGAAGAAGCTACAGAGTTGCCAAATCTTTTTCCCCTATAGAGCCCATTGCAGTGGGGTATGACTCCATGAGGAAGAGGCACATAACAGTGTCAGGAGTGACACTGGGGTGGGAGGAAGGAATCCCTCATTCTTGAATGAGCACAGACCCCCAGAAGGGAAACTGCAGCCCCCTTGTCCCAAACAGAAGGAAATGTCTGAAACATCACAGACCTCTCTTCCTCACCAGGGAGTTTGTCTTCAAGGCAGAATTCACGAAAAAGGCCTCAGTGGAAGGACGAAAGGACGGAAGGAAGGACGGACGGAAGGACAAGACTGATGCACTGCAGTACAAGCAGACACCCCTTCACGGATGTACCAGAAGACAGAAGGATACCCACAGGAAGGGCCACCTCATGCCACCAGCAAACACTGACATGCAGCCATGCTACAGCATTCACAGAAACCATCTGAGGACTTCCAAACATGTCAGACTTGAATTTCCAATAAAAAAAGAAGACATGGAAAACAAAGTAAAAATATTTAGGTCAGGATAAAAAGTAATCATACTCATTTTCTATTGTGTTTCACATGTTTTCATGTATAGGAGACACATAAGCTTCGGCAAAGGGCTTTGCACTGCTGGAACAGCCAATCCTTGCATTTTATGTCATGGATTTACAACCTTGAACATGTAACGCAGCTAACCAAAAGGTGCTCTGCGAGAGTGTTTCACATCCCACCAGATGAGAGCAGTGAACTTCAAGTAAGGGAGATTAAAAAAATCAAGTATCAAACCTTGAGGTAATTTCATAAAGACACAGAGAATTTAGCATGTTCAAAAATACAGTAATTATTCCTAAACAGGAAAGTTTAAAAACTGATACCTGTACAGATATATAGCCGTTAGTAAAATCTGCAGTTTCCCCTGAATCAATAGACTTCTTCAGTTTCTTCACAACATAGAAAGTGGAAGAAAAGATTTCTTTTAAATTTTCACAGTGCAAGGCAGAAAGAGATGGTTGTAAAATGGGTTTCAGCACTGAAAATGTGATGTCTCATGCAGAGATACCAGAAAACAAAGACAGGAATCAATTAAATTAAATTATTTAATTAACAGCAATTTGTTCTACAACAGTTTAAAATATGGATGAGACAGCCAATTATGCAGCTGCTAAACAGAACAAGTCATTAAATAATTTAATTGGATTCTTAATTTTCTAGTTTTGATGTAATTTACTTGTCTGACATAAATCTGTGATTTATACTCAAGGTATAAACTAATTTTGTGATTTTGTTGCATTTTTAAAAAAATGATTACTTTGTTTCTAGCTGTGTTTTATAAACACTCAGCTTATGATTATTTTCAAGTACCAGGAAGGGCAAACTGAATATAGTACTCACAGAAGAAGGGATCAATATGCATGTTGCTTTCAAATACTTCTTGAAAAAAAACAACCTATGGAGGTTTGAAGTGGGATGTGCCCGTACTGCTATTCTATTATACAGGGACAAGAAAACTTAAGACAACCTCTCATTCATGCAGGACAAATAGCTGTGCCAAAAGCACAAATTACACCTAATTACAGGGTATAACTCTGTCATCTTTCTTTTTATAACCTAGCCGTTTACACACTTTGATTTTTTACTTCCATTTGGGTTTATTAACATCAAAGCTTTGTCATCGCTTATCTGTTTCTACAGACTTTTTTACCTGAGGCAATAAATAAAAAACTTCTTTGCATTTCAGCTTTTCAGATGGAAGGAAGGTTTAGTCTACATTGTTCTTATGATGTTTCATGCTTATTAAACTTTTGAATGTTGTTGTAAAGCTTATTGCTCTTGGCATACCAATCTCAAATGTACTATAATTAAACCTACTCTCATTGCATATAAATGCATTAGCACTATCCTATGATAAATTTTATTCTTACTGTTAAGGCTATTTTTCACATAATTACACTGCCTTGTATAAAAGTGTAATGGACAATTTAGTCTAATGCATTGTTTAGCTTTTTGTCAAACATAAAACGGCAATGAATTTTT
The DNA here is from genome assembly GCA_013398915.1 of Dromas ardeola. Classification (NCBI taxonomy): domain Eukaryota; kingdom Metazoa; phylum Chordata; class Aves; order Charadriiformes; family Dromadidae; genus Dromas; species Dromas ardeola. Next base: position 413,624 of record VYZM01004630.1, on the reverse strand, counting down.
AATTAAGCTACACAGGTCTTCTTTTGTATATACAGATTACAGCAAAAAAGCACATAGATGACCACCCTTGAAGAAATGGAGAAAGTAAAGTTAGTGCTAGAAGGCTAAAATAATCTTGACAGTCATGTTGAAGAGATCCCTCTCAAATTCAAATCAGAGAAAGATGAGGGACAGACTTTTGCCTGAAAGCTACGATTATACAAACAAAAATATAATGTCTAAAACTAATCTGAAGATAGCAACTGCTAGAATTCAAATTCCTACTAGAGCATTAAAAAGATATTTCAAAATAATAATTTTCAAAATGTCTCTTGAATCAAATATATTATGTTGGCCAATATGAATAAGAACCTTCCTGAAAGAAAGAAAGAAGATTTCCACAGTTTGGAGCAACTCCCTGCCCGTCATAATGAAGAAAAGGTTTCCTCACTTTCCTTCTCAAAGAAGGTGAATTCAAGCAGGGGGCCATGTAAATTTAACTGCTGATGTTATCTTGCCTCAACATGAATACTTCTGTTCCAGGCAGTCATTCAGTCAGAAACTTCTAGGAAAAAAACAGTTTAAGGAAAAAAAAAATTTTTAAAAAAATGCATTTCCACCTTACTCTCAAAAATGGGAAAAAACTATAGCTACACATGTCTTTAACTAGCTCTTGAAAGCCTAGCAATGATAAAAATTCAAAATCTTTTCATGCAATTCGCTCTATTACTTAATTAAACTGACATTTAGAAAGGTTTCTCTAATATCTCCTTTGAGTCCTTCTTGGTTGAGTTTGGACCCTTTTTACTTATCATCGTCACCGGTGACACAAGAGATAATTCCTTTATTTCTTCTGCAACAGCCTTTTACATATTAGAAAACCACACTCTACTATGTCGCCTCTTCTACAGGCTAAACAAATGAAAATGGTTTACTCTTCCTCCAAGGGATGCTTCCTACGCTTCTGAAAACCCGTGATGCCTCTGTTCAGCCTCCAAGGGGTCACAGTCTTGCTTGAAATGTGACTCCCCAAGTGGAACACAGCGTTCCAGCAGAGACTCTAATGATGCTGAATTAAGAAGGTGGTTAACTTTGCTCATTTTACTGGCTACACTTCTATCTGTACGTGCCAGTGGAAGGGTAACCTTTTCATACAGTATAGTGCTATCAAATAAAAAAAGTTCAAATCCTTTTCTGAAGGACTGCTAAGATTTATTCATGAATAAGTATCACATCTTCTCATCTCCGTTGAATTTCACCTACTGGTTTGTAGATTATTTTTCCAGTTTTGCAAGACCATTCTGAAATGTGATCTTGACCTCTAGCACAGTCCCTTCCCAGTTTTGTGTCATTTGCAGAATGACTCCAGTTACTCTCTATTTTATCATGCAGCTCATGAGGTAAAAAAACAGAACCACCAGGCTCCAGGCCAGGTATCTAAAGAAAACCTGCTCAATATACCTCTTCATTTTGAGAGCAATTCCTTGAAAACTAACCAATAGCAATGCTAATCCAATCAATTTTGCACTTAACGGTACACTAGTTTCTCCTAGACACCATTTCTCTGCATTACTTATGAAAATGTCCCAAAAGACAGTCTTATTAAAGCCTTTAAATAAAGTCAAAATACATGACAGCAACTGCTTTGTTTCTATTCTTGGGTTCAACTGTTTTATCATAGGAATAAATTATACTACTTTGACATTATTTATTCTTGCCCATGCTGGCAATTATTAATCTCTTCATTACCTTGCAGACAAATAAAAACAGTTTGAAAAACTTGTGTGTGTGTGTGTGTGTGTGTGTAGGGAGGAGGAGGTCAATATTAAGATGACTGCACTCTCACTCCTTGACTCTTCTCCCTCCTTTGACAACTGGTACATTTATCCTTTCCAGTCCTCCAGTATTTAATCCATCCTGCACTATTTCTCAAAGATAAGGCTGCTATTAGATGACTTAGGAGGTGATCTGGTTAACTCAAGTAGCAAATGTTGGCAGCCCTGCCCCCAGATGAGTTAATATGACTTTATCCTTCCTTCTCATATTTCCTACCTAGGCACCAACTGGGAAAAACCTCAAAAAAAGGAATTTGGAAGACAGAATTTTTCCAAGGAGCAGTGTATTTGCCGTACCCCCAGTAAAGCCCCTGTAAAAATACTGCATTAGTCTGAAGTCATCTAAATACAGTAAGTTCCTTTTGTTTTGTCATATGTCTCACATGCAGCTATATTCGTAATGACTTTTTTCCACTTAAGTTTCTTCTGAAAATCATAAACTGGTGAGGTAAATCCAACAGGATTATAAACACCTGCACCACTTTTTCCACTTAAGTTCCAGGAGCATAAAAGTCAGGTACTAGGGGCATTCAGATATAGACAATTCTGGTAGGAGCATATCAAGATCCGAACTTCACTTCTACTTAGAAGATGCTAATGCGTACAGAGACCTTCTGCCTTTTCTATTACACCTTATTGTATTTTTCTAATCCAAAACTGAGACAAGAATTCTCACTTCAGTTTTAGCCAACTATTTTGTTTCAACATTTTAAATATCTAACGCCAGCCTCTTCACTGTCTTCAGATAGGAGGATCTTTAAATACTTGTCATAAAGCTCAGCTTGCTTGATTTCTAGCATGTCTCACTATCCCCTCTGACCTTCCATGTAGTAAAGCTCCTGCTCTAGTCTTCTGTTTTTTAAGGTGCGTATATTTTCCCTTATGTTTGGAGTCCTTCCCTGAACGTTTCTCTTTCTTGTTTGGTATTAAAATTCCAATTATTTTCTGCACTTCCTCCATAACCAAGCTCCTATGCTCTTAAATTGCTGCGTTATTTAATTTCTTAAAGTTTGCATTTGAACTAGAAAATAAATCAAACCAAAACTCTCATGCATTTTAAAAAAATAATTACTATTTTCCATTCAAACTTATTTTTACATCTATATACTGTTAGTCAAGCTTCTAAAATGTCCTCACTGACCAAGATCTAATCTAGAATTAGCATATTTCTTTGAGGGCACACAGCTATTTTGTGAAAAAACGTGGCAGCTGTTACACCCAGGAACACACAGCCTTTTACCATAATTATTAGCATTTGTTTGTGTCCTGGTTTATAATTGGGAAAATAATTCTATCATGATTTCTGTTAGTATCCCTTTCTCAAAGGGATATTTCCATTCAAATCCAAATCAAAATCTAAGGGTCTAAAGCACACTTTCCAATGTAGAAATTCCTTGTAGGTGATGAGCTAAGCTATTACTACAATCAGGAGAACAGAGAATGCATTGAGCAAGAAATACATTAAAGAAGTTTGGCTTCCTTGGCCTAGCAAAACAAAGGCTAAAGAGATAAAATTGTTCCATATAAAAATATCAAATAGTGAGAGAAAGGTATCAATTTTTCATAAGAATGATTATAGTTTTAAAAAATGTTAATGTGAGGGCAAAACACTGACGAGAAATAAAGGTAGCTTAAAAATAAGACTGTCCCAAACACCATGAAATTTTGGAACAGTCTTCCAATTAAAAGATTAGAAAAACAAAAGCTACAAGCCATAATGAGTTAAAATGGAGGGCGAGCAATTTGTGACTTGAATTATATACGATATGCTTACCTGCTACAGAAGGGTTTTAGATTTGAGGTCCCAAAGGACCCTACCCAGTTCTTAAAGACCTACTGATCTTTCCAAATTGTTTTACTTTTCTGCCATTCCCTTTCCTTCTCCCCAGTTTGTGCCTCATACACAAAAGATAAATTCACCATGTACCATTAGCATTTCTTTTTTCACCTGATACAGTAGCTCTAGTTCTATTTTCCTGACTCCATGCTTTGCCCTATGGATATTGCGGGTCTCTCTCTTGAAACTGATACAGTGCCCTTTCATTAAGATCAGAGACATCTACTCTGCAAACAGATGTTTCAGCTAAAGGAGGCTATTTTCCTTCCCTCTTTTTCACTGTTCATTACCATTTTATCACCAGTGATACACACTAATATACCCAATTTTGGCTGAAGCAGGATGGGGAATGCTCACAGTTTGGCTGTGGGGAGAGCAATCGCCAGCTGATGAATGGTGAAAAAATGATTAAAAGTGGTCACATTTGCAACAACATTAGTATAGAAGAGAAAGTCTGCCCATGAGGTAAATCTCACCTACCTATTGCTTCTGTATTTTCCTTGCTTTCTGCCATTTGCATCCTATTCACACCTCTTCCTTTACAGCTATATTCTCATTTGTTTTACTTCTTCCAGGGTACAAAGACCAGGCAAAGAAATTTCTGTGTCTTTCTCTCAAACTTTCAACTTATTCCTTGCTCTTAGTTTATACTGGACCTTCTGTCCCAGAATCCAGAAGCAATTTGCCTCAGGCATTTAGTTGGGACACATCCACCAAAAAGTCATCTTCCTCCAACTGCTTTCGAATAACTGAGGAGCCCCAAACCTTCATCATTACCATCACCGACTTCCTGATTTTGCTGCACCTTTACCTTCCTTCTCTAAGATGCAGCAGGAGGACAGAAAGTCACCAGAACATCTGCCTCTGACCATCGTCCACAACTTGCGCTAGAATTGCTCCATCACTTCAGCAGAAATTTGGCAGTGTCATCTGTCACCGCAAAGTTGACTAAGAGACTTCCACCCCACACACATAGTACAATGGTTTCTTTCATCTTGCGTCCACGTATACTATTCTCATTCTACACAAACACCATATCTTTTTGATTTTAAGTTTCAGATCCATTCACTTCTTCATACCTCATATTGAAAAGTTTCCTGGCCAGGATCTGACATTTTCATTCAGGGTTTGTTACAGATACTTACTGAACATTATACATTTAAAATTTCCTGCCAATGGGAATTAAACAAGAAAAATCCTGCCTAGGAGTATGAATAGCATGTTGCCTTCACACATGAGCTCATGAAACCACAAACACTTGAGTTTAATTTTGGAACAAATTAAAAAAAAAAAAAGCAGCAGCAGATAAGGTTTGAAGATGAGCTAGAAGAACGATTTAATCTTGTAAAAGACATACAGAGCTCAATCTATTTCTTCCATCTAAAAAAATCAGAGAATAATTTATTTTAGTGTTGTTCTTACCTAGAAAAAAATTAAAGTTTCTTTGTTTTGACACGTGTGATCTTCAGGCATAACAAGACTAAACAACAAGATGCAGGTTTCAGATTGGGGAGGCAGCATGAACAACAACAGTAAACAGGTGAACTGATGATATCTGAAAGAACAACAAAGATGGCTTTCTCAGGCTCTACAACAAGCATATAAAAAAAGAAAAGGTGTTTAAAATGGCAATATATACCTTGCTCTGCTCTTGCAGAAATAATTTAAGACAGGTAACACTGGAAACGATCATCACTGGAACAGGTTACAGTCCTAAAATTCCTATACATCTAGAAGGTTAATGCACACTAGCTGCCCAGGACCAGGAGCCTGAAACATCAAGCTTCATGCACATGAGCCGATCACTGTACGTAACGTCGACGTTAGCCACCTAAAGGCTGAACACACAGACAGCTGGAACCACACCAGGCAGCTGCCTTAAGCCATGAACCACCTTACCTGGGAGTATGCCTCTCTCCCTCTCACAGTGTACAAGAGACTTTTCGAAACTTGTGTTTTCTCAAATCTGGCAAAGTAGAGTGCTTGTGTATGTGAAAACTATTAACATAATATAGAGCCAGTTGATGGGACTTCAGGAACTAAGGGCATGGGGCCCAACCTGGGGTCAGAACTGCTTATAAGAATAAAATGCAACACAATTTCTATTCAAAATTACAATCATTAATGATTTCCCTTTGTTGTGATAAAAAAAAAAAATCACAGTTATCTTATTCTGTGTGTGTGTGTGTGTGTGTACATACAAAAACACCAGCACACTTAAATAAAAAACTATAGATGGACAGCTGTACACAGCATTCTGTTAACTGGAAAATAACAGCACTGGTATAAACAAGGAGGTTATGAAGTACATAGTGTAAAGTATTTTTGTATGTAGGTCTTTTTTAATAGAATAGAATTTCTTCCATATGATGGAAAATTTAAAAAACTGGTATTTAAAATTATCTACTTGCCTTCTTACTACCCCTTGAAACAAAGCAGTAAAACTCTATTAGAAATAAAAATTGTAGAATAAAGTGCAAAAAGAGAGGTTATATTGATACTATTTCTTTACGACTGACATTTGGCAAAAGAGCACTTGATTTTTAAATGGACTCTATGTATATTGCTTTGGCATACGTAGACAAGCAAATTGCAAATTTTTTCACCCTTTTGTTCAAGGGAACCAGCAATTTCTTTCTCCCAGATGATCTGTGTTTGAGAATATTTCAAGCTTAGAACAGCAACATACCTCCAAGCAACTGCAAACACACAATCCCACAGAGGCGATTCTATGATTCTATAAACCACGAACCTGGAGATCTCCCTGTATGGTTTATCTTTATTGTGTTCTCCACTTCACTGTAGGACCAGGCAGCTTTCATATTTTAACTGCTACAAAACTACAATCTTACATCCCAAACTATAGACTTACATATGATTTTTTCCAAAGACATATACACTTTCTTTGACTTCTAACAATGGGAGTGCACCTATTAACGTTATCCACTCTAATTTGATTAAACCATTTTCATGGTTGAGAGAGAACTGCTGGTGCACAGAATTAGCAATGGCAATTATAATTCCAAAAACTATATAGAAAGGCCATAAGTCAGACCAAACAATACTAGAAAGAGAAGACAAGTGGAAAGAACAGAAGTCACTGAGGAACACAATACGCTATAATATGAGAACAGATCTTCAGAAATGTTAGGACAGAACCCAAGGGAAATACAAAGCACAAATTAATTAATTAGACATCCAAAGTAATGCAAGCAATAGGAATAAGTGAACAGTAAGATTCTATACAAGTAGAAAACTAGTCGAGAAATACATGGACACTGATACACATTTTTCCATAAAAATTTTAAACACAATAGTTTTAAATGATAAATAAAGCCATCGTGCCATTGTATGGCACAAGAGGGATACTAGAAAAACAGAGGCTGTAGATAGCAAGTGGCATTCATGGTTAAAGAATATTACTAGAAATGTAAAGGTCTGAAATTTCACAGGTCATAACCCTCACCAGCACTGTAAGTTCAGCCATGTTCTTCAACTCAGATAATTTTGACAAAAAATAAACTCTGCACTAGACTGCAATAAGGACAAGGGAGTTTGAGTCACGAATTTTCCAAATGTCCTCCACAAGCTAGAGGTAACTGTACATCAAGCAAAAAAAAAAGGTTCTAACAGATGAAATCCAACGTAAATAAGATCAATGTAAATTAACCACAGAGAATGGAAGTCGTGCATAAAACCAGACAGAAATAAAAAAGAGCAAAGAAAAGGAGATGCTAAGTGACCTGAAAGAACAATGTTCACTAGTGGTCACCAATAATACAAATCGATAAACAACGTACCCAAGGACTGATAAGACGTATATGGACCTGTTGGAACAGGTCCAGAGGAGGACCACGAAGATGTCAGAGGGCTGGAGCACCTCTGCTATGAAGACAAGCTGAGAGAGTTGGGGTTGTTCAGCCTGGAAAAGAGAAGGCTCCGGGGAGACCTTAGAGCAGCCTTCCAGTACCTAAAGGGGGCCTACAGGAGAGATGGAGAGGGACACTTGATCAGGGAGTGAAGTGACAGGATGAGAGGTAACAGTTTTAAACTGAAAGACGGGAAATTTAGATTAGATATTAGGAAGAAATTCTTTACTGTGAGAGTGGTGAGACACTGGAACAGGTTGCCCAGGGAAGCTGTGGATGCCCCATCCCTGGAAGTGTTCAAGGCCAGGCTGGATGGGGCTTTGAGCAGCCTGGTCTAGTGGGAGGTGTCCCTGCCCATGGCAGGGGGGGTGGAACCAGATGATCTTCAAGGTCCCTTCCAACCCAAACCATTCTATGTTGTTAACTAAAAAAAAATGTAATAAAGTAGAAAATTCAATTCTTTTGTTTACTCCTCTATTTAAACAGAATAGAGGTGCAATACATTATTGATACGCTACCAACTAATCAGGATCCACAAAGGTTTCTCAAAGGTATTCTCAAATTGACCAGAACTAATGCAGTGCGGACATACAGACCTCAGGAGCCGATTGCTTCACAGTGAACTGCGATTCCTTTCCCAACTTCTGATCAAAAGACCCCCTAGTTGAAACAAAACAATCACCCCAAGACATATCTTGTTTGGAAGAGCTTCAGGTTTTATTCACCAACAAACAAACTGTAGCATAGCAGCAGCAGCCTCATAGCTCTGACATTCAACAAAATGGTGCAAGCAACAGCCTGCTTTTAAATACCACTGACAAAAGAAAAAATCCAGGCAAATTAAATGGAAGAAGATATCGCACAGAATCATGCACAGTCCTAGAGAGGTAAGCTTGAGTGCATTTCCTTCCCTTCTCAAGTTATGCCTTGGAATGTGACTGATAATCAGCAAATGCCAGACCAAGGAGTGCCATTGAAAGGGGAAACAAGAACAATGCAAAAAGCATGCTTCAGGACACAGAAAAGACCCTTTGCAAAATAAAAAAGAGAATGCCTGGCCTGCAAAAAACCCCCCAAAACCACAAACACACACCACCCCACCCCCCAAACCAATGCATTCTGCAAAAGCATTAAGATTGCTGGGTACTGAAGTAATGTAGGGTAAGTTTATAGATGGGTCTATAGACAATGACACGTAAGTTCTTTTAGTAAAAAAGCTGTTTGAAGGCAGGGATTTTTTTCACTAATATAATCATTTTCTAGCATACTGGTGGCCCTAATCCCTACAAGTACTTTTTTTTAACATAGATGGTGGCAAACTGGAGAAAAGAGGAAATCTTAGCATCAGAATACCACTTTTAACATTAGAGAACATTAATTTCTTAACAAAATGAGAAAATTGCTCACAGGAATTTATTGAGAAAGACCATTCGTTCAACCACATGAAAGCATTACTGACACCTACCAACATAAGAACATAATACTCAACAGAGAAAGCTCAAATTCTGAGACACACTTAAGAATACACTACCTAATGCCCAGCACAGCTTGACAAACTCAATCGCCACACTCAGTGTAGTGTGCTCACTGCTGTCCCTTTTCCTAGGGACCCCTCAAAGGCAGCAGATCATGGGTCACATATATTTTAAAAATAGGATTAGAATTTATAATATACCCTTGCTCACCTGACAACACAGAAATAATCATTTTTGCTTCCCCTACAAGTGCAGGTGTTTTAGCAAGGCTACTACTTAGCTGAGAAAGCTTACTGTTTAGGTTTGGTTAACTAGACTTTAACGAAGGACTAGGTAAACTGTGCTGTACTGCAGGTAGCTGCAATCCTTCCTGGCTTTGAAATCTTTACCAAATTTAAGAGTTATTTGAGCATTTCTGTTGAAATTACAATAGAAAGTAAGCATAATACTTACGCTCTTAGAGACTACCAGAATCCTGGTAGTGCAAAGCCAGTTTAAACTTCGTTTCTGCATCTCAGTCCACAATTTTGGGATCACAATGTAGACCAACCTCAAGAAATCTATCATTTTCTCTATGTTGTGTCAAGAACACAAGAAGTGACCTTGTCTTGCAATGGCAATCTGCGTTATTTCTTGCTGTAAGAAAACTGCTGAAGATAAGATGAAATGACTAAGCACATCATTATGTTCAACCAACCTGCATGGAACAAGTATATTCACAAACAGAAAGGAATGCTGCATAAACAGCTGCTGTTGCATATTCCTGCAATCAATTGTGCTAGATTTCTGAAAGATTTCTGTATTCACAATTCCATTAGTTATTACATTGTGAAAGGTAACATTCCTGTTACAAAGAAGCTTTTAATTTAACTTTATAGTTGTTAATTATACACTTGAGATACTTTGCACTGTATTCAACTGCAAATACAGAATTTGGATAAAACATTAAAGTCTGTTTCTAGCTTCTACTTTGACTTATACCTTAAACGTTAAAAAGCGGCAGCTGTCTTGGACACCAAATGCTCAAAACCAATAGGAGATGGTTCATGACATAACCAGCTGTTAAATGCTGCCATTTTATTCTGTGGACACTAAAAATATTTGCATTCAAGTGAAATCTGGAGATGTTCATTGAAAAGAAAAAACCTACAAAACCAAACAAACCTGAAAGCCAGTAAATCCTGAGCCAAAGATGGTTTCTGCTTAGGCTGCCAAACCACAAGTGGCCACAATACTAGAAAAGGGCCATACACCCTTGCCCAATTCCTCTGTTCTTCCTTGGCTGAAACTGTATGGCTGTTCTCATGTTTTTATGAGAAAAGGATCACTTCTCAACTGAGAAATCAGAAATGTGAGGGACTTCAGTTAGCAGAGCACAAATTAAAAGACAAAAAGCTTTGATACACTCTAGCTATATGAGTCACTTTCTTAAAATTATCAATAATCAAAATATGTCTTACAGAGAAATTCCAGGTGATGATAGACTTTTGTTAAGGCAACCAAGAACAGCAGTGAAACCCATCTTACTTTTTAATTCCAAGTTTAAGAAAAGAAGGCTACCATTTAGTGCAACTATAATCAGAGGTTAAGAGACCTTCCTCAGGAGGTTCTAACATCTAGTACCAAATTCCAATTGAAAAGTGTGTTGAGGATAACAGAGAAAATAATACTGCCTCTACAAGTTAAGAACAGTTCAGACAACAGCAAGTTTTCACTAATAGTCTGGAAAAAGTTTCTACATTAAATGAGAGATTAAATATTATGTGATTTTCCACAACAAATAAAGGTAGGGCTCCTGTGTATTTGACGTCTCCAAGTTACCTACTGAGATCTAATGATATTTTTCATCACTTTTGCAAGTCTGGAAGTGCCTGAAAGGAATTGTTTTTACCTATACATATTTTCTGTTAAGATTTTGTTTTCACATCTGTGTTCGTAACTCTTTCTAAATCTGTTTCCCAAATAGCTGGAACATTAATGCTGAAGTAATGACTACCTGTGGATTCCATAATTCTAAATGTTATTACTCTGCATCAAGACAGATAAGTTGTAAAAACCAAACCCAAAAACCACAGGACCAGATACAGTCCAACAAGACTAATAGATTGTACATCTTGAACAGCATTCTAACCCAAGTACTGTGGAATGGGAACACCATCTAATTTCAACAGCAGCAGCTCAAAACATTCCTATCTTTTTCCAGTACCTGTTCCTTTTAGGAAATACAATAATAAAAGAATGTTAGAATTACCATGTCAACCAGTTCAAAGTTAACACAGACAAAATTTAACATTAATGCAAGAGCCATAAAATCCCACTGCGCACCTCCACTATACTTGTTAAATTTATCTTTTTTTTAAAAAAAGTATCAGGCTAAATCCTCTTTATTTCAATATATGCCCACTGAGTCTTGTCCTCTCCACTATTCACCATTGCAAAGAACCTGGCTCTATCTTCTTGATGACCTCCTCCTAGGCACTGGAAGGATGCTATCAGATCTTCTTGAAACTGCCTCTTCTCCAGGTTTAAGAAGCCCAGATCTCCCAGCCTCTCTTCACAGGGCACGTGTTCCAGCCCCCAACCATCTTGGTGGCTCTCCACTGAACTCACTCCAGCTTGTCGATGCCTTTCTTGTACTGGAGAGTCCCAGACTAGAAGTGACATTCCAGATATAGTCTAAAGAATGCCAAGCTAAGGGGGGTAATCCTTTTCCTTCCCTCAACCTACTGTTAATACAGCCCAGGATACTTCACCCTCTTTGCGGCCAGGGCACACTTCTAACTTAATGTTCAGGTTGCTGTCCACCAAAGCCCTTAGATCCCTTTCCGTAGAGCTGCTCCTCAGACAGTACTGCTGCAAGGAATTCTTCCTTTGCAGGTGTAGACCTTTGCGTTTGTTTTTAGAATTTCATAAGGTTCCTGTTGTGCCATTCCTCCAGCCTATCTAGGTCTCTACAAATGGCAGCTCTGTGTATCAACTGGTTTCCCTCAATTTGGTGTCGTCTACAAATTTGACAAGTGAATCCTGTCACCTCCTCTGGTTTGTTGGCGAAGATATTAAACAGAACAGGTCCTAGGACAGACCTTTACAGTACTCCATTTTCACTGGCCTTCTGGTCAAATATGACTCATTAACCATTACCCTCTAAGGCTGATCGTTCAACCGTTTTTTCACTCATCTTGTCCATCCATCCAGATTGTAGTATCTTAAATTGGAGGCAAGAATATTGTGAGAGACAGTGCTGAAGGCCTCACAAAAATTTGAAGTAAATGGCTCCCACCGTTCTCCCCTTATCCACAAATCCACTGGAAAGCCAACAGGTCTGTAAGCACAGCATCCTCCAAGCAAAAAATTAAGAGCGGTACTATAAATCATGTGACCAAGAGTTAATATAACAGTACGTACTAACAAAAACTGCAGAAGTTATGAAAGCAGAAAAGCAACTACTCAGTAGTTGAAATCTCTCACTGCTAGAGAAGTAAATATGACACAACTGTGAGAACTGTAGTATTTTAAATACCGTAAATTATTCCTTCTGAAAGCTGTCATAAAAAGTAGAAACAACTTTTGATGCAGGAACAAACGGTTCACAAAGCCAGTTACATCTTGAATCAAACGGCCACTAATAGTAACTGTAATATATTCATATTAAACCTCTTTGGAATAACAAAAAAAAAAATCTGTTCTTATAAAGTTAAATTTCACAAAAGTAAGCTACATAAAAATGAAGAGGCTAGTTAAAAGCAGCACCTCGAAGAGTAAATGTTTGCATATGACAGGGATCATCTGTAAAAGTGTTCGAAGCTCACAGTAAACATGCATCACTTATTGAAAACAAGCAAACAAAAAAGCTCCAGAAAAGCCAGCCTGATTAAGAACAACATTGGAGACGGCTATTTTAGGTAGAAAAGCATCTTTTTAAAAGTGGATGTTGCTCCTAAACAGTCAAAAGGGGAGGCGGGGGGGAGAACTCCCCATAAACTTCAGCTAGTTAACTAGAAACTCTAAAAAAGCAGAGCAAAAATAAGTTTTAAAACCAACTTGCTACTAACTCTCTCAATTTGCAATTAAAACCTGTTCCAAGACAAGCACGATGATAAGAAAGAATCAGTAGAGTACATATGTGATTGAGACATGAAGGAAGAGCTCAAGCAGGAGTACCAGAAAAGCTACATTCATTCCCACCTCCCTCCCTGATGCTCACTATAGAAGAGCTGATGGAAGCTGCTGCAACAGTCTTCCTCCAGAGGAACAGAACAGAGAAAGCATTTTAAGCAACCATCAGCAGAAGACAATCTAGGTAAAGCCATTAACAACAAGTCATCAGGATCAGACAGTATTTACCCAAAATTTACAGACAAAGCAAAACATGAAACTGATGATCTAACAAGTGTGGTGTGACATTTATTCCTTAAACCTACTCTATAAAACAGTAATGACAGAGTCAAATACTGCATCATTTAAACAAAAGAATAATTTTCTGGGAGTGGGCAGGGAATTTTGGTACAGATGAGTCAGGCACCACAGCAAACAGTTTAAACTGTAACAAAACCAGCAAGACTAAGCATATGTCTAAGCATATTATATGGATAAATATATGGTAAGAGTCAATAAATTTTGTAGAGGGAAGTCACTACTACTTGAAGTAGCTGAAGGACTGACAAGCAGGTGAATAAGTGTGATCTTAGTGACAGAACATGAGTTTACAAGAAGTTCGGACACGGTACCTAACAAATGGTACGGAACCTCCTAAACAAACTGTGCTAATACAGGACAAAAGGGAAGTCCTTACAGAATTAAATAACTTGTTAAGATAAAGCAAAGCAAAAGCAGAAATATAGTTTTTCATATGAGAGATTTTACCACTAAAGTTCCTAAAGGTTCAATATGATTCAGCACATCTAAGATCTAGAAAGCTGGTTTAAAAAAACCAGGTCAAAAGGCTTGCTAATTATAGAAAATTATTTGATGTAATCAAAAATAAATCTGATCAGAAGGTATAAATGACTGAAGGATAAAATTCCATGTAAATGCAAAAGAAAGCACGTAGAAAAAGAAATTACACATGATGAATTATACCAGTTCTGTTACTTGTCGGAGGGGAGGGGGGAAATGGAATCATGAGACATGGTTCTCTGAATACATCAGCGAAATCCCAATAGAGATCAAAAAGACAAATCTAAGGCTAGGATAATCAGGAAAGAATGAAAGAATGATGAAAGAATAAAAAAAAAAGAAGAAAATCACAGTGCCACTAGCGTAGCCACATTTTTGAATACTGTGCACAATTCTCACCATTCTTCTTCTTCTTAAAAATGTGAACACAGAGACAGAAAAGATACAGAGAAGATAACGACTATTACAGGTATGGCTTAGCTTCTAGACACAGAACAAATAAACCAAATAGAGCAAGATAACAGAAACAGTTAGATGAACTAGGTTTACTGTTCCTAGCTCTGACCCTACGATAAGAAGAATCGGTAAACTTTTAAAAGCTGCAGACTCAAAATGAGAACATTAACTTCTACTAATTACCAAAACCAATTCAACTACAAATGCCAAAAAAGAAATCATTAGATTGAACATCACTGTTTAGCGCTACAGCAAAACAGACTGATGTGCTCAGAGGAAAGGTCAAAATTTCAGTTCACAGAGCAGAAAGGCAGAGAAAGTGAAAGGCAGTTATCAGCATGCCCTCAAAGTATGTGTGTGGCAGGAGGCAAGAAAAGCACAGCTTTCTCCTAATGGTGACATTACAACTTTCAAAAGCTTATAAACAAATATTTTCATTTATTTGCTGACAACCCAAGAGTTTCGCTAATGTCTTTTACAAAATGGTATTGTCTGGTCTATGCCATGAGTTGCACTGTGTCAAATACACTAACAACTACATGGACAGACAAAACCGTAGAATGTGTCTTTTCTAGTTACTAACAAGAGAGTTTAATACACTAAACAGGCTCCAAACATAGCTTGGGACTTGTTAGGCAGAACCATTTTTTTAATATAGATAACTTGAAAAAGTAATTTGAATATTGATATTTAAGAAAGATACACAAGACAAAGCACAAATCTAATGAAAAGAGCATCATCAAGCAGCCAAGCAATTAATATGAGAAATTAAGTGTACTTGCACACCTCTGCTAAAAGTGCAAGTCTTACCCATTTTCTAATGCTTACATACTAATACAGCTGGAAAATAGTTCTTGCAGCTGGTATGTTGATATTTTTATTGCTACACAGCAGGGTACCAGTCTTTTGCAAAGGTAGACTTCTAGTAAATAGCTGTCAACAAGTCTATGCATGACTGAAGTCAAATTACAAATAGTAAAGGAACAGGTTTTTGAACTTAATGCCAGCAAAATATCAAGTATCTAATCCGTGAAAGAATTGCAGACCTCAAGAGTGCTATTATTTTATTATCCATACCATTTACTTTTTGGTCTGCTCCACATCTTTGTTTAAACTTACTCATCAACGGTACTTACCATTGGTACTTTACCAATAACAAGTCTCTACGTATATACAATAGGAAATATTTTTATTTTTTAATTATCTATGTATTTTATTGAATCTGAAAAAATTATAAATACTTAGAAACGTTACCAGCAAAATTAAATATGCCTTTAATAGCAAGCAATTTGGTTAAGTCCTCGGAAACCTCTGTATCTAATTTTTACAGTTGCTCATCAAGTGCACGTCTTTTTTGTCAATGGAACTGCTTCCTAAGAGTAAAACTAGGAGTTAAAGTCCCTGCATTAAAAAAAAACAAACAATAAAACAAACCCAACCCACACAGCACACAAACACTAACTCATCCCTCTCCAATTTCACCACAAAAGTATAACTCCAATTTGATCTTCAATGCTCTGCATAAGGGTCTTGCTCACTCCCAAGCACACACAACAGAACAGCATCAACGTTTCTTCTTGTCCTTTGGAATGACATGCAGCACCAATTTTGGCCATCCTTCTGCCATACCAGTTTAAAGTACTATAATTTTACTCATAATTAAAATGAAACCACCTATATATTAATTTCTCTCTACGTATAATATAATTTCTCTTTATTTAAATTACTTAAGCTAATAACAGCTTAAGAAAACAATCTACACAGTTATTTAAAGGTACTGAAAAATACATGCACTACAATGAAAATTAATGTTTTCATAAAACCATTATTACACAGAAAATAATTTCTTGACTTCTAACACACTAAGAGCTATTTGATCAAGGAACACCAAAGAATCACAGTATTAATGATACAATAAAGATACTGATATAATACATGTTAATTCTTCCATATGTAATCATAAGCACAAATTATTTTTATTTTTTTTCCATCTCCTAGTCATTTTGCATAGATGAGAAACAGGCTTAGAAAAACCACAAATGACTTCCCAGATTCCAATTAAATCCATTAACTGTTGCTAGGAGAGTGAAGTAGAACAAGTGATGGTAAAAACAATGTAGGTTTGGGGTTTTTAAACACATACAATCCTGATAAGAATCACTGTGTTTTCATAAATAATTTTATAGGTGATGTCTGGAAAGCCTGCAATTATTTGTGACTTTATGTGAAAAACTAGGAAATAAAATTTGACTGACTGGTCTGAAAAAACAATCAAATGATGAAGAAGAAAACCCAGATCAAGAGAAACAGTGTGTGCTGTATTTATCTTCCCTGAGCACCACATTACTCACAAATTCCACGTTCCTTAAATTTAAATATGGACTCCAAGTAAGGAATGATCACAGGCAAAAGATTTGAAGAAATATGACATGGAAGATTAATGATAAGTAATGAAGACTATGTGAATGGTCTGTGAATGGCCTGGCATAACACAGGATTAATGTGTCAGAGAACAGTATCTTCTCTCACAACTGCTACATGCCATCACATCACATAACAGTGCTAATAAAATGTTAGTAATCATCAAGCCTTATCCTTTTTAAGATGCAGGCATCAAGTACAGACACATATGGACAGAGTAATTCAAGAAAAGCAAGAACTTTTAGTTTATCCCTGAAGTAAAATCATGAATGACAGTAAAAACTCACCATTTTTTTTTTAGATGTATGACAATACTTAAAAGATTGAAAAAACTCCTGGTAATTTACTTCATTTATATGTAGAAATTAAAAGCATTCTACAAGTGAAGCAACTTCAAATGGTCAATACATTGCTAGGGACGGAAAATAGGTATCCCCAATAAACGCCCAAGGTCCTGCCATACCCGGCAATATTCAAGGAGCATAATTGCCTTGTAACCAAAACCACCTCATTCAGAAGCACAAAACTTGCTTCGCTGATGAAACACCAGTGAGCGTGACAGGTCCTACTACACAACGTTGGCCATTCCTAAGCCGGGTCATAGTTTTGTTTCCTCTTTGATTAGAAAAAGTACAGAAAGGAAAGCAATTCGCTGGGCTGGGCAGTAGCCTGGGCAATTTACTGATAATTATGAAGTAGCAATTCTTACGGTCTCAGCCTGGGCTTTAGATAAAATAGTAATTTTGATTACAATCTGTATGTATAATAGCATCTGAAAGCATTATTTAAATAAAGTTTAGCCCAGCACTTTCACTGTAGTTTTGCTCTCTGGCATCTCTAACCCTACAGGTCACATGTCAATTAAGCAACCACTTATTAAACATATTTTTCTTGAAGCAATCTTCAATCAAGTTTTTCTAAGCTATTATTTTTTCCACTTCAAAAGATTTAACACCAGAGATCAGACGCTTCGGGATGCGACTCCCACATCAGTTGGCAATGTCCAATTTTTATACTGATTTGGAAGACCAGAAAGGAACTTCCTGAGTACAATTATGGATTTGGAGTAATACCAAACGACAGAGAGTTAGGTACATTGCGCATGCTTAAAATATCTGTTGTGCTTCTAGTTTTTCTCAGGTATGAATGTTATCAACTTAGTCAATTCAAACATCAACAGAGCATGCCAACCATGATGCGAGCATTTGATGTCCCAGTTAAAGGTCTTCTTTTTCCACCCTCGTGAGGAACTGGTTTTGGCAAAAAACTGAACTCAAAAGCCCACGTAAAAGCCCATCTCTCTCTCTCTCCTTCCCCTTCTCCCCACCAATAGACACTAAAAGGCAAAATACTTATTTCTTATAAAACCAAGCAAATCCAACCAAAAAATAAAATGAAATTTCAGAGGTAAGCAATACCAAATGAGGTTTTTTTAACCTCTAGTGTATCTGCTTGGAGAAAAGAGTGAATTATTAATCCAGGCTTGATTTCAATGAAGTGTCAAGTCAAATGGAGCCTACAAAGAAATTACAGCAGTATTTTTTCATATCCTGTTCGTGAAATAAAACCAATTTAACATTTTAATGAGCAAAAACCTTTAAAGAAAGCTTTAAAACTTGATATTAGGCAATGCAAATTACAGCCCTTGCAATTTTATTCATTAATTATTCTAAACCTGTTAATTACCTCCATAGCTAATGTTATGTCTAAATATTAATTCCTTAAAGGAAAATGGCTTCAAGCTAGTCATTAAAGCTTCTACTGAGGGAAGCCAAAGCCATCTTTAATACAGTAGCTAAAAAAACATAACGCATTACACAAGGCAGCTAAGCAGAATGTATGTAACACCTTTCAGTGTCAACACAAAGTGACTCTTATAAAATACCATTCCTTTCCAGTCAATATTTTGTAATTTCATGATTTATATTCAACATTTTGCACCTACTTACTAAGATACACAAGTGCTCATTATTCATTCTATCATAAAAAAAGTTCGAAGTTTACAGTTTTGTAAACTTTCTGACCTGTAAATCATATAACACTACATTTTGGTTGGTACAGCAATATCTGTACAAATTAGTTGCAAGAATTTTTAAAAAGTTAATTACTTTGGTTATTACATGGACAACTTGAAGCACATATTTTGGCTCTTCAAAATGATACTAAGCTATACTGCGTTATGTAGAAAGAAACCAATTCTTATTTTTTAGTTATTTTTTAGTTTCAGATAGATACTGTTCTTTATTCTTCCTCAAATAAACGCTTGTTTTGAAATGCACAGAGCGCCTGGAAGTTCAAAGTGGGAAGGCTGCGGCTGAGGATGCTCTTCAGAGGCAAGAGGAAGGCAACGTAAGAGTCAACTGGAAGTAAGAATCAGAAAATTCTTATCTGGGAAGAGCGAACAGCAGGTCAGAAGTTCCAGGGGACCATTTTCCCACTCTACACTACAAGAGAGCACCAACATAAGATTAAGATAATTATTTTCTTATCTTTATTTTGATAGGATTATGGAATGAATAGATAACAGAGTTGAGAAAGAGATGACAAGCTATTTCTCAGTGTTACTTTTTTTTTTTTTCTCTCAATGTAAACACTGCTGCCTTTGGTTTAGCTTCATATTAATTTCTCTTTAGATACCCAACACTAAATGTTTGGGAAAGCTCAGTAAAAGTTACTAGAAGAGTATAGTTAAAGACCTGACACAGAGTAGTTCAACTACAACAAAAAAAACGTGCACTATCGGAACCAGAGGAACTTGCCAAAAATGAAGCACGGCTCTCCTGTTTGCACAACAGACTGTCCAGTGTTAGGCACATTTTGTACCATTTCACACTACTATTGGTGAATTACATCTATTTGTTCTTAAAAACTCTGTCTTCTGAAGTGCTTATGGCTCCCTATATGTAACAGAGATGAGCTTAATGTCAGTTCTCCTAAATGTGTGAAACATGAACAAGGTTAGACAACGGTTCTAACCAAGAAACACAGTGTTCATCAAAATACTATATTTAAAAGAAGTCTCTCCAGTGTTAGGGCGAGCAGCTATAACCATCACCAGGGTATAAGCTGGCAGCAGCTGTGAATGGCTATTTAGGTTCCACGCGTAAATAGCTTTGTACTAGAAGCATTGAGAATGTTAGATGACAGCAGCACACACAATGCAAATTTTTTGGACCTTGGCTTGTTTTTGAGCAAGGCTGTGGGAATGAGGGAGGACAGACATCAGCGCACTACATTCCCAATGCTAGAGGATGAAAATGCCATCCCTTCTTATATGCTTTCCACTGTCCAGTTTTTCTAGTTCTTTACATCCACATCTATAAACAATATTATGTAGCACTTAAAGTGGCAAGATTTTCTAAAGAGGCTAGAAAAGTGAAAGGGAAATCAGTTTAATTTAACGAGCTTAGCTCATAATAGTATATTTTGAATAAGGATTAATTGCTATCAACACATCAGAAAAACAAAGTATTTTAAAAATAGTTTTGGCCATTAGACTCTTGAAAGCAAATATAAACACTCATGCTAGAAGTGCAGGTCATTTCTTACTTTCAAGGCACAGCTTCTCAACAAAGTGCAAGTCACAGTTACCTTGGGTATATTAATATCTTTTAGATTGATTTCAACCCAGCTTGACATTGAATATTTATCTGAAACTTCTTGTTACAAAACAGCTTTTCAAGACCAATGAAAAGTAATCACAGCCAGTAGCATGAAAAGTTGATATTAAAAGCTATAATATTCTAAACATTTATATTTTGTTAAACGCTTTCATAACATTTCTTTTTTATAAATGGGTTGCACACAACCAAACATACAAAACTACAGTCTATACATTCAGGCTTGCTCTGATGATTCCGTAAAACAAGTGGCCAAATAATCCTGCTCATCAAAGACAACCTTGGAGGAATTAATTTCACAAAATGGTGCATGTTTATCATCAGGAGACCTGAGGTAACCCATCCCTCTGAGCACAGGAAGGAGCAGGGCCAACCCTGCAAATCAAATACATTTCTGAATGTCTTTAAAGTTTTTACTCTAGGAGGCATAACAGGGAGTTATATAGCTAACTCATCTTGCTTTTAAATGGCCAAGAAAATAGGAAAATGTGGAAAATTAGGCTGGTGGTGAAAATGGGAATGATGCTTCTCAAAGGCTGGAGGATGTAAACTTCCATCTTGGAGACCTTTAGAGAGTGAGTTTTACTGCAGCACTTGATTACTTGTTGTTGGAATATACAGGTATCTTCCACTGATGAAGAATTCCTTTTTCCTTTTGTTCTTCCTCTTTGTGTTCATAAAAATGGATCATTCAGGTTTTTCCTCCAGTGTTGCTATAAAGTAGCAAACAGCTGTAGTATCAGAATAAATTGCCAACATGACAGAGAGATTAAAAGGAAATCCCACCACTACTTAATTTTGCATGCTAACACCAACAGGGCTTATAAATTTAAAAATGTACATTAAAAAGCCATCTTAACACGATTTACTTACAACCAGAAATTTAGAGCAGAAACAAGATTCCAATACCCTATTCAAACTAACAGCAAGTTAATAGATAGCGCCTGCGTAGTAGATTCAAACAGAGCTACCCATGTCTAAGTGCTTATAAGTCAAATGCTGCCCAGAACTGAAAGAGTGACTACCAAGAAGTTGCAGAGGGAATGGAAGGGGCTAAACTGTGTGCCCAGCCCCCGGCAGAGCAGACCGCAGGGAAGATGAATTACGCGGAGGGCTCAGCACGCTCAGGGAAAGGATTGCACTTAATGCCCCGGAATGTGCCTCGGCAGAATGCCTGCGTCCGGCACCGCTGGCTGGAATCCAAGTAGATCCATTACCTTCCCTTTATACATCAGCTTACCACATGCCTCGCTGACACCACAGATAGGCCTTTCCTCCTCCCGTTTATTTTTAACTATAGTATCTTTAACACAACTGAGATACATACTTCAAGCTATACCATTAAGGAGGATTTTAAACCCAGTTTAGCACTTGGTAAATTATTGCGTTATCTTTCCAACTCTAATCTAATACTGTTTTTAAAACAGGCAAATTAAACTTATGATACAGTTCACACAGATGCTTATGTGAGTTACACTGAACCAACTGTACTTTGAATACCAAGTTATCTGTGTGTGAATCTTTTAAATACTCCACAAAGACAATTACTTTGACTCTAAGTCTTAGAAGAAACTTAGCCCTTCTTCAGGAAGTTCTTGGTAAACGGAGAGGATGGAGAAAAGCTGATGATACGTTTCCTTTCAAAACGGATTTGATTTTTCTTCAGTTGTGAGTATTTGCTGTATCCAGTTATATGCAAACCTGGTTGAGAAATAGCGCACCTTTGAAATTCTGGGCCTCTCTTTCACTCTGTCCCTAAAAGAATCATATTTTTATCACAGATAAACAACACCACAAGAATCTACATATTTTTACTTAAAAAAAAAAAAAAAGGAAAAAGACAACTCTGCTGAAAGTTTTTTGTTTTTATAAATTGGCCTTATATATACTTAATATAAGACTGTGTCGTGGTTTGGGCTGGATTGGCCAATGACGAGACGACAGACTGGTTTTAAGTCCTGAAGTGTCTGGACTGGCAGGAAAAGAAAATCACCGTTTGAGTACAACCGAGATTTTGTTGTTGTTGTTGTTCAATCAAAAAAAAAAATCATCACAGAACACCTAATAAGTTGGCTGATGAGACTCTTACATACGATATGAAAGATGCACACTGTGCTTTGTGTTGTGTTCTATCCAGATCATGGATCTGAGCCTAAATATTTCATATCCCAACCTTCAGACTCTCCTTATTCCGAAAAATTACCTCTCCTATTCTTGTCTTAGGCAGTAGAAATCTTCCTAATAGTATCCACACAGACATATTCCTATGTTGTAGATTACAACAACCTGCTTTGTTTTCAGTGGGAAAAGCAGAAAATAATTGAAAAAAATATCTGTGACACTTCTCCAGCAAACTTACTACTACAGGAAACTCTGAGGCTTTCTGTACACAAATGCAGATGCCCAGGATTTCCCAGCACAGTTATCCCTATGCTCAAGTGTGGCCTCGTTACTTTTAACACAAGGCCACTAAAATTCCGTATCAAACCTGGCATTATGAACACAGCTATTCCCATGCTGATAAAGAGGAGAGTTGGAGAAAAATGAATTGCAACATTACACTCCCACAGACCCACAAAAAAAAAGGGGGGAAGCTTTTACTCCCCCAGCAAAACTCAACCCAGAACTCACGGCTTAGGTAACATACGCTTGTATCTGTTTTAATGCAGGGCATGAGAACCCTGTCATTAACAGCGATCTCAACATACATGACACTGTACAAAAACAATAGACACAAAGATAATCCAAGTTTATATTTGCTAGATAAATTATTTCCATGTAATGAAAATTCCTACCACCGCCCCCCCCTTTTTTTTTAAACTATTACAACTTTCTCAAGTTTCCTCTGTGTGGGAAGGGATCCTTTCTCCCTTTCCATCTGGAAGAACCTGAAGGTCACTAGCCCTCCAGTTAACAAATGAAGAAAATAAGCGACATGGAGCAAACTTCTACTATAAGGAAAGGAGACAGGATAGGAAATGGATAACCAACTAGGAATTCCACAAGGTGAAAGCAGGCATCAGTTTCTACAGCCCTTCTTCTGTTGTTAAAAGCTTGTTTTTCACTGTGGTAAGTAGTCCAATTTCACTCTTCGAGGAAGTTTCTCACCTCAAGATTAAACAAATGCCACCAAAGAACTCATCAAGACTCTTGCCGCTCTTGATTCTCAAGTCAAGGGTATGCAAAGTGTATATATATATTGATCCTGCCACTTAGCTTCATCATGAATACTAGCAAAGTATTTGATATCATTAAAGTCACATTATTGTTCATAATACTGAGAAAGTATCTCAGCTTTCACTGAAAAACTTCTAGCCCTTACAATTCAGAAGTCTCACGCGTGGAGGTTCAAAAATCAATAAAAAGAAACCCCATGACCTTAAATAAAAACCTTGCATTTTCTGCCAGTTCAATTTTAAGGCTTGATTTATGATTTCTGAACACTTATGATCACTACATCACCCTACCATGAAGTTCAACTTAGTTTCTTGTCAAAGCATTGTTTTACCATTAACAGGTTGGTTATGTGGTAGGTAAATCGCTTATAAAAATATATAACAGCAATTTAATTTCTTTGAACGTCAGACATTTCATGGACGCTTATTTTATATATAATGGAAAATTAATTATGCTATTGTATACACCTATTGCATAAAATAACATTTTTTAAGACAACTACAATAACACTGCTTTATTCAGTGCCTTATGTATACATGAGGTCCAAAAATACAGTAGGGCAAACTCTGGAGGACAGCAGATCCACTTTCTCCTCCCCGGCTTTCCCTCCTTGAAAGTATCACATTAAACAGAAAGATTGCACGACCAAAACTGAATAAAGGACATTTTTACTGCAAAAGCAGAACAACTGCTTTTATGAACTGCCTATAGGGGAAGTTTCTCACATCCAGCAAAATATCTCAATATGAAACATTATTCATCTGATTTATAGGAATGAGTGTTGCTGACACGTTAACTTCAAATTCTTATAAAACTATTCGTGGACTGTGCTCTTTGCAAAGTATGGCTTCTAGGACCAATACCCTACCCACAACCGAAGCAGATCACTATTGTCTCATGGCTACCTCAACATAACCCGATCATCCTCATTATCTGTCTATTCAAAGTTTACTGACAGAGGAGACACATTCTACAGCTTGGTGTGGTGACCAAAGGCTTGTGTAATCTTCCCAGTTACAGCAGGGGGTCTAATAAAGGATATTGCCTCTACCAACTTTGTTTTGCCAAACGCATTCACAGGGACACTAAATGAGCTAGAAGTGTCCCTCAAGCATGCAGTGATGGGAAACTTGACGAACTGCAGGTCTGAAGCAGGACAATCACAGCCCAGGTACGACCTCCCGGATGACAAGGAACACTGTATATATGAAGTGTAACACACTTCAAAGAACTGCGAGCAACTTTTAAATCCACTTGTGGTGGTCTAGTCAGTTCAACTGGATACTTCTGATGGCCAGAAACAGATGTACATAACATGCATTTATAGAGGTGATACGCAATCACACACACTCTACTGAACCATACAGAAGGGTCTGATTCC
This sequence comes from Dromas ardeola, assembly GCA_013398915.1. NCBI lineage: Eukaryota > Metazoa > Chordata > Aves > Charadriiformes > Dromadidae > Dromas > Dromas ardeola. The sequence goes on along the minus strand of VYZM01004630.1, from coordinate 388,678 downwards.
ATCATATTAACACCACATCCAGAATTTAATCCCTACACAACGTGGCACAGAGCCACTGTGTCTACTTCCCATTACCTGCCACCTTCTAACTCTGTATTCAAAGCCCATCCCCTCTGGTTCAGCAATGGAGGGAGCAGAAGCAAGCATTGCTTCGTGCTGGCAACTGGCAGTGCAGAGCAGTCCCTCAGGTGGAGTCTGCTGGTTTTGGGAGCGATGGAGCAAGAGTGACCTAACCTACAGGCTACGCGAAGGAGAGAGGACCCAGGACCCTCTGCACAACTTCATCCTGCAGCACCTGCCATGAGGAAGAAGTGCTGCAGGGAAGACTCCCACGCTCCCACAAAGATTCAATTAACAAGAAATTAGGGGATGAAGAAGCAAGAAAGATGCCCCGTTACGCCCACAACCACAGCCTCACAAATCCTTCCCACTAAGGATTCTGCCATGTGATGACTCTCAGGATAATCATTCCCTGTTTGCTGCCAGCATGAGCACTCTGCAGTACTGGTAGCGGGCACCTCCTACCACTGCCAGAGCACGAGTGTGCACCGCAAAGAAAAAGCTATCTGTAGTGGAACATTATCTATTGCTTTGAGAGTTTTACACCACGGACTCTGACTATGAATCACTATTTCTAACAATGCATCTTGATCGCATTGCTGTCATTTCAATAAGCAGTACTATCAACGGACCTCTTCACCACAAATTATAAAGTGAGGTACCCATGATAAACATTCAGTAAAGAGATGGCATATTAACAGTGAAAGCGCATTATTTTTTATAGAAGTGTTCACATAAAGAATCAGTTATTTATCACTATACAAAGTCTGCTCAATTAACACATGCAACATTACTGGTGCACATAAATCTTTAGATTTTTCTGTATATTTTTCATTTTCGAGGATGAAGAGAAACAAAAACATAAATCTTAAAATTAAGGAGTAACAATGTAACACCATTTGGCAATATGGCATTGTCAGTTTTCCAAATTTAACAGCAGCTGGGAAAAAAGTATGTCAGCAATTTCCTACAATGTTTTTCTGGGAGATTGAGTAGGAACATTTCATACAACAAGCATATTCAGAAAAAAGGAAAATACTGTGTTCTAGAAAAAGTAATTTTATACACTCTACGCTGTTTATTGTCCATGATGGTTCTTCAGTTAAGCTGAAAACTTAAAATTTTAATGGATTTAAAAAAAAAAAAAAAATCCAGAAACAGAAGACTTGCTAAGCTGAAAACTTGAAATTTTAATGGATTTTTTTTAAAAAAATCCAGAAACAGAAGACTTGCTCTAGTTTTTGCCATTATTGTTTTCCATGTTGAGTCCTTCCCATAGGTCATAGCCTAAATGCTTTTACTTAAGACTTTTAGGTCTTTAGTACTCTTTTTCAAGAAAGTTGCTAGAGGGAGCTCAAGAAAGACAAGCACAGATTTCTTTACAGAAGTGCTTAACTACAACCCTATGTGAAAAAAATGAACAATTTTTTTTTCCCAGAAGGAGAACTACTGCAGCAATAACACACACACATGCAATAACCACCAAGCTACAAAAACGAATTCCAGCCCTGATATGATACTGAAATTATTTACTTTGAATGGCAAATTAAAATACACATTTTAACTGTATACCACAAAACAGAGCATGTTTAGCTGCATGATTATAAATTAATCACAACATATTTTAAGATTTTGTTGAGAAGTTTCCATATGGGAAGGTCTGGCTACATCCAATTTAAATGAAAAGAGCTTGCAGATCTTAAAAAAAATTGTCACTTAAGTAAAAGCTAAATAGCAGCATGCACTGGCAGATAATCTGGTAGAGGGTTAGAAGAAATGCTGTATTTCAGACGAAATAAGTCACAGCACAAGAAAAGCATCTGCACATTGTAGAGCTTACCCAACTGAGCACAAATGGAATCTGCATATTGTTTAAGTAGCTCTATTTCCATCATTCGTTTTTCATATGCTTATAAACATCCCTGGCCTAAGCAAAGAAAAACTATGTTTCCCCCACTGTAAACTTACTAAAACTTGTCTACATTTTCTAAGTAGCTGCTGTAACTGCACCATTAAAAAAAATAAATTCCTCTAAATTACATTAGTGACACACAAATTTCAGAAAGACAACCAGATCTCGCACTTGTCTGAAGCACTGAAAAAATGTTTTCTCTGATCTATGCATGTTACTACCAAAACTCTTTTTTAAACAAACAAACAAACAAACAAACAAACAAACTACTTCCCAGGATGTTTTACTGTGGACACAACTCACTGAAAAAAGTAGCAAAGCTAATCTTAAGTGGAGATGGATCTCATGAAGACCAGTTTTGTATTAAGAACTAGAAGTTCATCTAACGTCAACAACTAAATCAAGTATAAATTCCCCTCATTTGTACCCTGTTGAAAAGTACAGGTTTTATATTATTGCTTTACATTAGATGAAAGCATCTAAATTGCTCTGTGAAACCCTGGTTTTAAATTGGTGCATGTTTTGTACTGTTATTTTTGTCTTTTGGAGATCGCAACATTTATCACAATGTTTACTCCTGCTGTTTCACATCTTCAGCAGAATACTGTCATTTTTTAGTTATTCCCAAATACAGCAGTGATACTACTGTATTGCCTTATGTCTCAGACCATCAAGCATATTTTTCTGTACAAAAGGGTGACAGATGTATTATCAATCAGCTTTACTGCATGCCATACTCTAATGCCCTCCCCTCAGGTAAAGGAGCAAGGGAAAACATTTAATTTTGTGACAATTCCAGGCTACCAAGACCACTGTCACTTTGCATTTAAATCATTTAAGGTTATGAAGTAAAGGTAAAAAGCAGTATCTTAGTCTCCATGTCAAGTATCATTTTGATTTTGCATTTTTTTTGAAAAACACCAAATTACCAGACAAGTCCACAGCTGTTTCAAAAACAAACCTAGAGAGAACTGGTACAGAAGCTGTACTGCAGCCCCAAACCAATTCTTCTGCCAGTTATGGCATTTAGCTCTGGTGTCTTTTAATTTTCAAAGTTTTAAAAAAGAAGCAGACTGTCAAATAACGTGGTCAATACATAACCATTAAGACTTTTGTACTGAAAAATAAATTTCACTTTGGCAACTTTGTGAGAGAATAGAATACAATTACCAAGTCCACTTCACCACGGTGATCAATACAACAGACTAGAACCTTCCACTTTTCTCCTTGGCAAGATTTCACATTAGCATGCACGCACACACAAGTTCAAAGCCTGGCCTGACTTGGCAGCACACAGCCCTCTGCCTCTTACAGCCCCACCAGAAGGACCCTTTGATGGAACTTCAGGCAGAATCCATCCTTTAAAATCTGGGCATATCTGACAATTTAGATTAGAAACTTTCAAAATAAAACCCATAACTTCATTATTAACACAGCATTATATTTATTTTTTATTAGTACATTCACACAGTCTGTATTTTAAGTGTATTTTATACACATGCATGCTATTATATTCTTACTAATATATATAAATTTACATTATAAATGTATATGTACATAGCTTTATATGTGGTTCAATGTATTCTATTTAATATTGCATTATAATTTGTTAATAGATTATTAATGTAATATGGCAGTACCTCCAATAATAGGCATTATCAAAGAAAATACCTATTTTTAAAAAATAAACATTAAGAAAAAAATTATTTATGTAAACACTGATTTTCTTCATTTCATGTAAATTTTTCATCTTTATGCTAGAGTTAGCCTTTGCAGTTTTTGGAGGCAGGCGAAGGAGTTTCTCTGCTGATTTGGCAAAGGAGCAGGAAAGGCATCAGTGCTGATAAGATAATATTTATTAGCTACATCTGCTGTAACTGCTTTTTATAGACTCCATCAGTGCAAGACAGTCACTCTTGAAATTTCTCCTACCCTGAAAGGGACACAAACCTTGAGGAACTACTTCAAATGCTTTCTGGTGTTTAAAGCAGACTAGACTCCCTTCTCTTGTCTTTCAGTTCATAGTGTAATAAAACCCTTCAGGAGCAGCAGTAAGGAGATACAGCTGATGACATGTATTCTGAATGAGCATTTCACACAGTTTTATCTGTCATTTATCTTTGATGATTATTTTAGCTAGTGTCTTTTTGGAATATTATTCAAAGCCTAGTTATGTTAAGTAACCTTATAATAAAGAACCATAGTAAAAAGAAAATTAGACAACACTGCAATGTACCAAAATTTAGTGACTTAAAAGTACCCAATGCAGAAAATCAGGAGATGGAATAAATAGACCCAATGCTATTGTCACAGCTATCACCAGTGAAGTCTATATAAGTTTATCCACAGCACAAATTAAACTAGATTCTGAGTTATTTCTTATTTTTCTGACTACCATGTATTTCCAAGATGCTGACCTGCTTGTTAGGAATAGCCATATTCAGCCAGCCACAGTCTTTACGCAAAGGTCTGCACGGAAGTGTAATACAGAGCTCTCACACTAATCCAGCAAACGCATTTGAAAAACAGTGCAAAACAGCAGCAACGGGAGAAGAGATACTATTGCTTGTATGCAACAGATCATTTCTTACCAAAAAAAAAAGCTAATTATCACTATTTTTTCGAAAAAAAACCCCATAGCTTCCATCTAAGAAAGCAGATAAAAAAGAAACATTATAATATCTCTTTTGAAACCATCTAGAGTATTTACTGAAGGAAACATCTCGTATACACAGTAAAAAATATACCAGCTTCTTCTCTGGGGTCTTTGTTAAAAATCAGAATATTATTTTGTGCAACTCTTTCTATTCAAAAGAGTATTTTTTTTTTATTTTCAGGCAAGCTATTTTCTTACCTGTTTATGTTTGTCCACTAACATAAACAGCCAAAAGCTCTCACAGTAACCTTTTATTACATTGCAATTAAAACAGTAGCTAAAAACACAACAAAACCATGCAGCTTAACTCACACCATCTGCTCACATGTATCAAAGTGCCTAGAAAGAATGTTTGTTAGATCTTATTTAATCACTGAAGTCATATAGCAAGAGTCAATTCAAGTAAAAGGTGACAGATCAGATGAAAGAGAGTTAAATTTTAACCTCGACCCCTAAGATTACATTTGACATCATGTTGTTTTAGTACCAATGAAGACACCTGCGCAAAGAATCTCCATGCCCACAGAGAAGGGAATAAATGTAAATATTTTCAAAGCCAAAAACTTCAGGATATAAATATCTCACATTCAAAAAGCTGAAAAGGATACCGTATATTTAAAGTTGAGAAACAAATGCACATCCGTAAGTAATATTTAAGTCTATAATTAATTATAACATCATGGTCCTACAGATTCCATACTCTCTATACCACATGCTATTTTCAGCACACAACATGACAATGTCTGTATGTCACTAATGCTGAGAATGATGTTTGTGATAAATTTAATATCTGTGTTATTGATTTAGACTGCTTGGTGGATACCCGATACACACAGTATTTCCATAACACAGCGAAATACAGAATTAAACAAGAGGTAGCTAAGGTTACCCTCATTGGCTGCACAAGAAGAACGGTTTCAGAAAGACTGACGTATACTTAAGAAAAAAGATTAGGGTAGGCTGAGCTGACAGTAAAATTCCAAAGATCTCTTCTTGCAGGGGAGATGCATATTTATTGATGCTTAAAAACTGGAGGAATGTTGTTTTAAAATGCATTTTTTTAACACATACTATTTTCTTAATATTTTGGGACTATTAACTGAAATTCGTTCATTCTAGATGACTAGGAGGCAACAATGTTATCAAGACATTTAAATGCACGGAACTAAGCCAATTATATTGTAGTACTTCAGTTTACTTCTAAATGCATGGAAAAGACTTAATAGGAATACATTCACACGATATACCACAGTTAGAAGGCATACGCATCAATTGCGTTAAACTGTCTCTTATGTAGCCACAGACTATTGATACCTCAGTCATGTAATAAAAAATTGACTACCCACTTCCTGTTTAAAAATAGGCAGTATTTAAGGCATTTACCTACAGAGTTGACTGCCTTGTCGTGATCTAAGACAATGTTTTTTTGTAATATTTATTGAGACAGTAAATATAGCAGTAAAGATACAGCGGAAAGTAAACCACAAAGTTGGCAGAGGGACGTTACCACACGCCGACAAGAGCACAGCTCGCAGCTCACTGCATCTCAATAGTGTGCCTCTCCAGTGCTGAGCACTGATGTAAAGAAACATCATGGCTTCATAGAATCATAGAATTCCCTAGATTGGAAGGGACCTTTCAGATCATCTAGTCCAACCATCAACCTAATACTGACAAAAACCATCACTAAACCATGTCGCTAAGCACTATGTCTACCCATCTTTTACATACCTCCAGGGATGGCGACTCCACCACTTCCCTGGGCAGCCTGTTCCAATGCTTGACAACCCTTTCAGTGTAAAAATTTTTCCTAATATCCAATCTAAACCTCCCCTGGCACAACTTGAGGCTGTTTCCTCTTGTCCTATTACCTGTTACTTGGGAGAAGAGACCGACCCCCACCTCGCTACACCCTCCTTTCAGGTAGTTGTAGAGAGCGATAAGGTCTCCCCTCAGCCTCCTTTTCTCCAGGCTGAACAACCCCAGCCCCCTCAGCCGCTCCACATAACACTTGCTCTCCAGACCCCTCCCCAGCCTCATTGCCCTTCTCTGGACCCGCTCCAGCACCTCAGTGTCTTTCCTGTACTGAGGGGCCCAAAACTGGACACAGCACTCGAGGTGGGGCCTCCCCAGTGCCGAGTACAGGGGGACGATCACTTCCCTAGTCCTGCTCACCTTGAATCAAAATAGGCCCCTCCCGAAAGGCTGCCAGTTTTGCAGATTCTGCAGTGGGAAGATTTAAAGGCACCATCTTGCAGATGGTTCAAGGACCCAACCTGAAGACGCCGTAAGGAATCCTCCAACACTTTTCCAACCATGCTACAACCAGAACAGAAATCTAAGTCCATGCAGGGGACCATTGCCTGGCTCCATGCTCTGCACCCTGGTCCACTCCATGCAGCATAATACGTTCTGTCATGCAGAGAGGACAACGGTCAGCAGCAAAATAAGATGCAAAAAAATGGAAGGACAACATCTTAAGCAAGGGACAAGGTAAAGCAGGGAAGAGATTTTTTAAAAAAAAAAACAATAAAAAAAATACAATCCTTACTTAAAGATGCTCCAACCCACCACAGCAATGGTAATGTCAGTAATTTTTACATGGCCTTGCTTTACTACATAGATTTTAAACATTAATGATTCGACCATGCGGTCAGGTTTGCACCAGTGGAATTCAAATATGAGGCTTCTCTAAGGCCTGCAAGCTACCACTGAGTAGCGTGTTTGATGTGGATTAAAAACATTTGCATTAAGTTTCAAAAACCTGTTAAAGTATTACGTTGCAGACTTTTATTTTATACATGCTTAATTTTACTTTGTGAGCATCCTAGTAATCCATTATATGGGCTGCTCCATTTGCATTCTCGATTCATTCCTAATAGAATAAAGACTCAGAGATAAACACTTTAAAATATTACACAGGACACAAAAACTATTCTAGCATCTTTGATCCAACAAAGGCGGGCAATATTTTTGTTTTTATAACAGAGTAAGCACAAGAATCTTCCTGTATATTTCTCAGAGTAGACCGCACATATTCTTTCTGGTTTTATTTTAGAACCTCATTCCTCCCTCCAGGCGAGTCCATACATCACTACAAATCCTTATGCAATTTTATCCTGAGTTCTATATTTACCAAGACACCTCATCTTAATAGTAATGTTCTTCACTTAGCACGAACAGGGCTTTTAAAACACATTGCCAAAAAAACCCTACAAAAACTCCTATTCTAACGAGATTTGCCAGTGTCTCCCAATTTAAACCATTTACACATAACTTACAGATTAACCAATGGTTCCTACGAAGAAATACACTAATTTTTTTTCCTATTTGGTGACCGAATTAAAATGCCACATATATACCCTTTATCTGCCAGTACCAAAAATCATGCCGTTACTATGCACAGCTTGTCTTCCTAATAAAAAATCATCTATTACAAAAAATATTCAGAAATATACTGAGTGAGAAAGTGTGGGCAAAAAGACGTTAAGTCACAAAGTGATCCTGGATACAAAGGATGTGTAAAAAAAATGTTAAAATCCCAGAGCTAAGCACTTCTTTCTGACATTGTTCTAATGAAATTACTTCAAATGATTTAAACAAAATGCTGTTTTTGACATGCATGCAACTGATTACACTTGTTTTGGAAGCATATAATGAGGGCCACTGACAACAACATGAATATATTTTACACCCATTTATGCCAGAAGTTACCGATCAGATAAAAATAAGCTAAACAGCTAGCATGTTTATAGTAGACATTATTTTGCAAATCATGTATTGATTTGGGTTGGAAATTTTACCTGAGTGAAATCCATGCACAATAGATCAGAGCTTGTCTAAAACAACTCTAACCCAACATTCATCTCTTTAGAGACACAGTGCACATCTCAAAGTGTCACCGAGAAACACATACAGGACTTCAGAACTTTTTAAAACCATTTTTATCTATCAGCTTCCAAGTCTGGGAATCCAGAGACATCTACCAAACCCCTGATAAACTTATGAGTTATTTTTAATTTAAGCACTCTCCATGGATTATCCTATGAACTGTGGCACTTTCCGAGTTCTCCATAGCCCTAGAATTTGTAAAGAGGTCCTCCAGTATATTATTTTGCCTTTTTCATAGAGGTAGAACCAGAGGGTTCTTCCCTGAAAAAACTGGTGTTTGGGAAATCCTTTAGAGTATTCTGGTTTCTTTAAACAGTGTAAGGCAATAGTTCCAAAATAATTTTTTGTATTGGTTACACATGTAGCCCTGGCAAACTAATTTAAGCTCTAGTTTTAATCATTAGAAGTATTTTACTCCCAGTTGCTTGGAGTAGTAGTTTTCTTATCATTGCGACACACAAAATCACCACTACAGTGTCTGGCTATCTTTGCTTCTCTTAATAACCGTTAACACTGGAAAACAGTGAAACGCTCAATACAGTTTTAAGTGAAATAAAACATTTAACACAGTCCAAAAGAGGACCCTTTCAACAAACACATTTTAAATAAAATGAGAATTTCAGAAATATCAGACACTAAAAAAATAAAAATGGCACAAATGGTTCGTTAACCATCATTATAAGAATTATCTTAGTATTTTCAGTATGATAAAATACAATATATGCATTTGTTTAAGACCTCCAGGACAGGAATCAAGTCTCTTCTTATCTGGAAGTACTGTAGCACATTGCAGTAAGTTGTGTTTTCCTCTTTACCTCAAGTAAGCTGTATCAACTGGTAAGTACCAACTAATGCTCCTACAACCCTAGAAAAAGAATGCTGAAACAAAAGCACGTTTATCAGCAAACAGACAAGGCTTTGCACACATATAATTTCACATATGTGCTAGTTACAACTCCAGGCAGTATCATTTGGAAAACGGTGACTTCAACTCAACACAAAATGTGACACGCTGCAGGGATGGCGACTTTTCAAGGGTGAATCAAATTATATTCTTCTTTCTGAAGCTAGTGACTAAACATGTCTGTAAAAAACTCAGCAGGGGCAGGAGACGCTGCCTCTGGCAGCTTGCTGCGTCTCAGAGTTTTCTTATAATTTGCAGTTTGTGCACGTATGAGATCGACGCTACAGTCCCTTGGCAAGTTCCAAGTTTTGTTGGAGCGGGGAGGCAGGAGTCATTGCCTCTCACAAAATGCTACGGTCATTCCAAACTCACTTGCACGCTCTTTGGCTATCACGTACTTGATTCTTGACCCTGATAAAGGTAACCTAACTGACTGCAAGCCTGACTCGCAACAAACAGCACACTTTAGCCAAAGAATTCCAACAGCTTTAGGCCATATAATGCCATGTTAGTATTGCAAACTGCAAGCTCTGAGAAAATAAAGACACAGTAGGCAATACTGCAAGTCTGATCAAGGTTACAAATCATATATCTTTGTGTCATTTGAATTACAGTACTAGAGAAGAAAAGCAGCCTGTATAGTACCACCGCAGTGTGTAGTGCTGCATGTACTACACAACTACACAATTTTTGACCTGGCTGTGTTGGTTAGGATAACAGAAGAAAGACTTTCAGTGAACTTCAACATAAAACCCCGTTCTAAGTTACACTGGTAGAACAAAAGCTGTTACACCACCCCCACCCCACCTTTTCCCCCCCTTTATACAAACTGACTAGCTCCTTTCATTTAAAAAACCTGATCTAGTTTTTCCCAGCACAGGCTATATCTGGTCTAGGATATTGTCAGTGTAGCTTCACTGGTAATTAACAAGTGCAGACAGAACTAAAACCTGGTACCTATAAAAAATAAAAAAGAGATTATGTTAATTTTGTTATAAAAATCTTTGTGCAGTAGAGATTTACAATAAGCACTAGGGACTTATTCCAATATATATTAACTGTACATTTGTAAACATTAGGTCAGCAGATGAAGAGAGAGAATGAAAATAACTTCAGAAATCACTTACTGAAGCTCTGAAGAGACAGTTAGTATGAAAGATTGCATCTGAGGTAATCTTACTTTATATATAGAAATTTTTATTATTAATATGCTCCCCACTTAATGTAAGAAGTCAGAACAGATAAGTGGCAGTGAAAATACTGATAAAACACTGTGCCAAAAAAGTTAAAAACCCCCAAACCTGAAAATTTATTGCTAGAATAAACAACAATTATATTAGAACACAGTAACCAAACATAAGCCACTACAAAATAAAACAGACAGTAGCCATACAACTCAGAAATGGAAAACAGATTAACTGACTCTGCAGGACCTTTGATTCTGCAAAGACTTGTAGACAGACTTGATTTCAAACACTCTGCACAGAAGTCAGAGGTGACAACAACCAGTACAAGCAGGATTAAACCCACTGCAGCAGCACGCGAGGACTGGAATTAAACAAAGATTTAAGAAACTAGGTGCCAAAGGTATCAGTATTTGATTTTAAAATAATGGATAGCTTTAGAAGAAAAAGAATAAATACTGGATTTACAGAACTTTAGATTTGACATGTGGTTTGCCAGCTTCAACAGTAAATTGTATCTCTGAAGCTGTCTAGAACAAGGTATAGCTGAAAAATTTCTGACTAGTTTGATAGAGATTAGTTTTATCAAGACTAAAGGAAAATCTAAATAGTTATCAACTTCAACTACTTTAAATAAAGAGGAAGCATTTCCAATGAAGAGTTTGATTCAACAACAAAGCTATCAATGGGTGTTACATCTCGCTTAGGACAACAACGAGAATTTACTCAGTGGCTTAAATTATGCTAAAATGTAACGCTTTTTAGATATATTACGTACATGTTTACTTACACAAGAGTCCTATACATATACAAAATTGGTCTTAATGACAGGACTTTAAACATAATGCAATGCTGCTGAAAAACACCATATAAACAAACATAAAACCATATTCTGTAGGCTTTTCACAGCATGGTGATACATTGCTGCTTTATCAACTTCACTTTGTCAAGTATTTTAAGTCATTACTACCCATTTTGCAGAAATCAATTCTTATGATTCAACAGTAAAGACTGTATTACCAAGGAAAACAGGGAAGCACTGTGGCATAATCTCATTGGATTTTGAAGAACAAATGCTAGGCCTGGTTGATGAGACAGAAGTATAAACATTTCCACTACATATTCTTTTATTACCGTAATGACAATGAAAATTATGTTGCTTAATTTAAAATACTTGCCTTAATCTATAACATTTCATATACCTATGCTGCAAACATTTCCACTACATGACATACTGCAAGATGAACAAACAGTTCATAATTGTTTGCAAGCAAGGCTGCTTAAGATCAATTATAATGAAAAAGAATAAAAATACGAAGTAAAATTATCCACTGCTAGAATGTGAAAAGCATCTCAATGTAACAGGATTGCACAAGCTCTGAACTGAAAAAGGATCACTCCAAAACAAGCTGAAGGTGACATACTTGTTTCAACACTGTTTTGTTTTTGAGTATTTTGCTGTCAATAAGAAGCCACAAGAAGCATCTATACTGCTATAAAAGAAATGCAGCATGTTACTTTGGCTCTATCACTCAGTTCCTCATAGCTTTTACAATCCACTTCCACTTCCAGTTTACAGGCTTTAGTGTCACCTTCTGCATGGCCACTACTTACGTAGTTTTAAAAAAAGCTCAATCCATTAACTGCAGCAACATGGAGTACAGGACGTTTGGAGAACTTTTGCCTGTAACTGATAGACATCATCAACTAACAATAGATTATAGCATCTCCACCAGTCTTTTTACTGGAAAACTGAAAAGTTTAGATTGAATAAACTACTTAACATTTGCAGAGTCCGTCAATTTACTGTCTCCAAAAATGAATCAATTGAATAAGCTGTAGGCTTTCTGAGTGCCCCCAGAGAATTAAAAAGTGTACTTGTAGAACTGTCTGTGCATTACATGGAAGCTACTCCCTGAACACATCAGCACTAGAACCAGATCGCTTCACTCAGCACCCTTTAAAAGCGATTACTCCCTGCATTTACACTTTTTATATATACTTACATATACAGCTACTTACACAAGAGTCCCACACATATATGAAATTGATCTCAGTGACAGGAGTTTTTAAACACAATGCAACACCACATAAGTAAATGCAAAATCATATTCTTTTGGCTCTTTACAGTAAAAAGATACATTTCCAGTAGGAATTCTAGTGGACTAATGGATGCCTTCCTCACTGGGAGCTATATAGAGAAAACCAAAGTTTTAACATGCGCTGTCCAAGGAATCAGGACTAACAGTTAATCTATATAGAAACATGCTTATACAGAAAAATTGGAGTTTCCTAAGAAGCAGCAACTTAGAAATTCTCCCCAATTAAGACTGCAATTAAAAAAAAAATAAAAATCATTCCTTGTTCTTGACTCAAGCATAAACCAGGTGACTATTTACCTGCCTGCAGTTTACTCTGTTCAGTATTTGTTAAGAGACAGAATACCGAAGCCATACAAACTGTTGAATACTTCCAAAGATTCCTACATAGAAGTACATGAATGGTACTGCAAGTATACGCTGACCTCCTCCCTCCGTCCCACCTAAACCCCTCTGGCCTAAAAAACATTTAGGTCTTCCAGTCTTGAAATACCTAACCAGCTCTAATGGACAGTAACTTCTTCTCCGAAGGAAGAATGGGAAAAAGTTCACTACCCCCATCAAAAGAATAAAGTTGGGAAGCATAATTGTATTTTGGAACTTGTAAGGATTACTTTGCAAATAATGACTATCTGCCATTCAACACAACCTTCCGAGTGTGCACTGATGCTCCAAGGTAAACTACATTTAAAGACACATAGCACACATTTTGATGGAAAATCATCCTAACTGTTAACGTGTGATGCATTTCAGACAAAGTATGAGATATAAACGCACTATTTGCATGAAATACTAATTTTTTGAGGGGGGGAAAAAAGTGCACGACTGTCTAACAGCACCTGGCGCGTAGAGCGGGCACCAAGGAACGAAGACGAGCTCTGGAAGTTACTGGCGAAACGAGGAGCCCGGCGCAGGCCGTTGCTCGCCACCCCTCACAGCTTCATCAGGTGGCACGACCGGGGCTGTCAAGCGAATGGGGCAAACGCTCGGTGCTACGGCAACCCCCTGCCTTCTTCCACTGAAGGAAACAGCACAAAGGTCCCCTCAACGAGGTGACAGGATGGGTTTAAGCGACACAGCGCCGATCCCGGCCGCTGCCATGGGGGCCGGGGACGCTCAGTACCTGCCGGGCATCGAGGGCTCCCGCCGGCGGGTGCCGCCT
>VYZM01004630.1:354253-374270 GCA_013398915.1 Dromas ardeola | reverse complement strand
CGGGGGTGGCTGTGTCGCGTGGGGATCGGGCTGTCTGTCCCCTGCCAGGGCGCAGCGGGAGCGAAGCAACCCGCAAACCGGAGGGGACGGTCCTGGCGGAGAGGTAACGCAGGCAGAGGTGCGCAGGGTCTCACGGCAGCCACCGGCGCCGCAGGGCCGCCTTCCCCTCGTGGAGACGCGCCCGGCGCCGGGCCCGGCCGAGCAGCCCCCTCAGGGGTGAGGGGAGGCGGCAGGGCCCCCGCTTCAAGCGTTTGGCTGAAAACGGCTCCAGTGGGCCCCGGGCCGCCGGGACTGTAGCTGCCGGGAAGGGGAGAGGGCTCGGCCCAGGATCGGGCTGTTCCGGCGGGTTCCTGGCGGAGGGGGAAGGCGGTGGCAGGGGCCAGGCGTTTTGTTTGTGTCAGGGAAGGAGCCACCGTGCCTGGGCGGTAGGGAGTGAAGAGCGGCGACGCTTGTAACGTCCCTCCGGCCCCCAGGGTGGCCTTGGCAGAGCTCACCTTCACGGTGTTCACCGAGGTGAGTCCTCTTCCAGAGCTTCAAGCTCTGGAATGCCATGAGTACATGAAGGGCAATGGGTCGTGAACTGGGTTTGAAAGCCCTCGGGAAGCCCGGTGTACAGGGGTTTGGTGAGCTCGCACTAGCAGGGCTGACCTGGCGCCATGTGCCATGCAGTTGGGGTTTTCCGAGACGTTGCGTACGGATGCGTTGCTCTGCGTGTGTTCCAGACAAGAAACAACAAAAGCACATGAATAAGTTTAGAACATCCTTTTCAAAGGCAGAGTAGAGTTTCTTATGAAATACAGATGAAATACAGAAGATACTGGTTACAGGAGCCATCATGGCAGAGGTGATAACCAAAAACCATCACAGATTGACTTGACCAGCAGTAATCACTGGTGTCAAAGACTGCAAATGCTTCAAAGGGCTTTTTTGTCCACTACCATAGTTTTAAGAAAGCTCTCTGGGCCTTGGTTAGATTAAATTAGTTGATCACACTCAAACAGTAGTTAGTGGGTCACATTCAAACATTAGACCATCTGTGAATTAATGATACGGTCACATGAAGTAAAGTGGAGAGGAAGCTAAATGGCATTTGTAGGTTGGCAATGCCAGTATCCATGTTTTCAGAGTAGTTCACCTAGTGGCTCCATGTGAATGTGGGAAAAGGCTGTCAAGAGAACTGCTGGGTGCAATTTCCCATTATTTTGGTCTTTAGTTAAAGGCCTTCAGAAAGTACTCAGTCCATTTTAGCAAACTGTATCTTTCACCTCTTCCTGATACGACCGCCAGTACTGTGTTGTCAGCATTACAAATGCTGTGGTACAGGCTCTGAAACATGGAAATGCCTTTTTGCCCTCTGTCCACTGACAAATGGTGATCATCCATCAGTGCCACTAACGTAATTTTAGTTCACTTTCCTTCCCTGACCTGAATTCGGAGTCATGAATTCAGTTTCGTAGATGGTAATTTCAGTCATCTAACTAATGGCATCTCAGAATTTATCTAGTCTTCCATTAGCATGTGTTGTACACTGAGTGTCATTCTGTGAAGTGTTTGGGACATCTTCAGGAATGTGCCACCTGAGTCCTTAGCAGGATACAAATCCTTCAAAAACACCTTCTCTAGGGAACACAAATGGCTGCTTATTGCAAAATCACCTAAGGGTGCAATGTGCAGGGTGAATGGTTTCCATCTCCACAGACTAATGTACATTGCAAAATCTTTTTCCTATCCCCAGAGACCTAGAAAGTAACTCATACAGGAAAATCCTTTCTAATCCCCAGATACTGTAAAACACAGCAGCAAAATCCCTCTATTGTCATACACAAACACACACTGCAAAATCCCACTTCTGCTGTAGAGATGTAAAACTTGCAGCAAATTCTTGTCCCCTATTTCTACTCCCCTCTAGGCAGCCAAAATATTTTCCTCACCAGTCTTATAGTTTGACACAGAATATTTGCACAGACACATAAAGAGTACTTCCCTTTCTGTGCCAGCCAATAACAAGCGCTTCATGAATGCTGGCAACTTCCCAGAAAAGGATGGCTGAGAGATTGGAATTCCTAATGCCAGATCCCTTGATGTTGGACACACAACCACAACACAGGTAAGCAGGTTTAGTTCAGCACTCTGCCAGGCATTTTCAGTTTTTCTTTGAGTAAGAATGAATAAGTAGGTCATTTGTCTTTCCTCAGATGACATTCCTGACTGGAACAGATACAACTGCAATGTGAATGGAGAGCTGTTCTCATATGACTGCACGCACGCAATGCTGATGGGGAAGTTAAGTGTCCTTAGCCACCCCTTCTCTCCCTGCAGTAAATTCACCCCATGTGTGCAGTGTCCAGGAGTGCACAGCTACTGCTGCGCTAACGTGGCTTACACCTGCGTTGCAGTAACCGGGCTGGTATGTTTGTGGGTGCTAGAACATATGCCTAAGTAGATAGGAAACCCGTGGCTATTAAGACATAGTGCTGTTTCACCTCATGCAGTATCACTGCGGTCAGTTTATGACAGAAAGCAAAGATTGCTGTAGTCTGTAGAAATGACACTGACAGTCTGGTAAATATAACAGGAGTTTCATCAGAAAAATTGAACTACGTGGTGACAAATGTCATCAACTGCTATGCCCTGTGGCACTAAAATGTTAGTTCAGAGGCTCCCTTTCCCATCCTGCACAGTTTGCTCTTCCTTCGCTCTTGCTAAGCAGAAATCGTTACATTTAGCAAGCTGACCTACCTGCTTTTTTAATAAGTACTTTCTACATGTTGACTTCAGACTTTGTTCTAGATTGCTGAAAATTTGCAAAAGCAAATGACAAGCCTAATAAAATATTTTCTTAAATGTTTAAGAATGTAATTTTCCTGTAAGATGCAATGTTCCACCAAATTGTTACATAACAATACTTAAATGCAGTCACTTCTTGTTAGGCATAATGAACATAATGTGAAGTCACATCAAAAGGTGAAAACACACTACCATGAAATAAAACCCTTGTGACTCCTGTGATTCTTAGGAAATCATGTCTGGCAGAAACTTAATTTCTTCCAAGTTTTATTACAAAGTCAAAAGAAAAAATTAAAAATACCAAGTAAAACTACATCTCCACATGCCTGAAGGTCCACTTCCACGTCTCAGTGTCTTTTAAGAGCATTAGGCCAAGTTCCAACAGGGATTCACTCGCTGCTAGAACTCAATCCCCTCAAGAGCATTAGGCTTAGTGCCAGCATTCATTTACTCTTGTAACAGCTTAAATTAACTCCTGTTACATTCAATCTAAACCCTTTCTTAACTATTTTAAATAGAACAAGAGTTGAGAGATGGATTCAGTCATCCAGTCTGAGGGCCACCCATCATGCTCGTCTGTCTTTCGGGACTTCAGATACTATGTAAACTGGATTGGGGAAGGCAACGACCAGCCAGTTGTGAATTGAGGGAAGGCCTGGCAAGCCACCTTTTATATATATGACTCCATTTGATGAGACATAGCATGGGGGTGGTCTGACTTCTTTACCGTGTGTACATTTGACAGTGAGCTCCAACCAAAAGTAAGATTTTAGTAGGCTAGGTGCTGTGCTAACAATGTTTTGGATACTTTCCTGGAGGAGCTGAACAAGCTAATTGAAAGACAGGAAATAGCACTGCTTGGTTTTGTAGGTGAAGAACCGGACCATAGATTAAATTCTGCCCAAAGTCAAACAGAAGACTGAAATGGGTCTCACAAAGCCAGGTCTTCTTTAGCCCCTTCAAAATTACATTGGTCCTCTTAAGAATATCACTTGTATTTTACTTTAACAGATGTGAGAGCAATCTGTCTGCCTACGATCACAAGGAAAACACTCTGAAGCAGATAAGAATATAAGCACAAGGAAGACAAGTTGTGTTAAAAGCGATAAAACGAAATAATCCTAGTGCACTTTGAAAACTATAGGGTGATTGGATAAAAGTGGACAGTCGTTAAAGTTGGACGGCTGATACCTTGGTATCTATCCAGAGTTTCAAAGGTCCTGTATCAAGCTTGTTTATGGTGAAGGTTGGGAGTTGACATCAGGGATTTCCAAAGCTGCTTTGTATGCTAGAGAGACTATTATTCATAGAATCATAGAATAGTTTGGGTTGGAAGTGACCTTTAAAGGTCATCTAGTCCAACACTCCCTGCAATGAGCAGGGACATCTTCCACTAGATCAGGTTGCTCAGAGCCCCGTTCATCTGACCTTGAATGTTTCCATAATTTCTACCCATCCCTTCTCCACAAGAAAAAAAAACAACAAACAGATGAGAGATCAGTTTCAAGGAAGCTGAAATACCTTCCTCTGTTGAAGAAGCCTTAGGATGACAATGTGCTGTTAGTTTACAGAAAGTCCAGTTATTTTATAGGCTTTAGAGATGATGGAAATGGAACTAGTTACCAGACAGTCAACATTCATCCACTAGTAAGACTGAAAATAAATGTGAACATTTTGTGGCTAGATAACACTGTTCAGCTCATAAATAAGAGTTCACAGCAATCTTTGCATTTAGGACCTAGGCCATAAATATAGCTTATCTTCAAATATTTTCAACTTGCTTGAAAGCTTATCATGATAGAGTCCATTTAAAAGGAAAAGAATTAAAATTTATCTAAGATATGTGTCCCCAGATACCTCTCATAGCATCAATTTATATTGACCTTTCTAACACAAAAACTGTCTTCCCACACTGTTCCTATGCAGTTAACTGAAAAACACCTTCCTGGCATATGTTACAAGTTCCCTTAAATGTCAGAAGAATTACTTTTTAAAGTCAAGTTGAAAAATCAGAGAAAAAAGTTGAAAGCAAAATTCTTATTTTTTAAAAAATAAATTTGAGAATTGAAGGAACTAGTAATGGAATTGGAAAGATTTTAAAATACAGTTTCTAAGTTGACAGTGACCTTTTTGTGATAAATATTTGATTCATAAAAGAAATGGTATGCAGACTGTTGAAATACTGCTTTTATGTGAATAAAAAAGTGCTCTCTTGTGAAGGAACATGCATTTTTTTAACTTTGAAAAGTGTATTTGTTATGGGTCTCCAAGTTAGGCTGTAGGTCTCAATTCTGTGAAGAGTTACATATATTATGCCTATTTTTAAGCATTTTGAAATTTTCTATGGTCTGAAGCAAGCCTACTCCTACTGCATAAAATTAACTGTATACACAAATCTTTGAAGACTGGGACTTGCTTGCTATTAGATGAGAACTGTGGTTCAACTGCTGTTTTATCTTTTAATGATAAGATCCCATGGCACTTTTGCAACAATAATAGAGGTCCCATGGTCCCCTGAAAACATTTTAAGTAATGGAATTACATTATGTGCTTTAGTGGTTAATATTTTTCTCATGGTTCCAGCTGAATAAGTTATACTTCATTTTTCTTCCCTTCCAAACATTCTTCTGTAGTGTCACTAGCACTGATTAAAAAGATAGACCTGTATCTACGTGAAATCTTATCATTTTGGCTTTTTATCTGTATCTTTATATACATGCAGATATATAAATAAATTTATATATTTATTTTGCCTATAATATATTAATTGTAGGATTTCCTGAAATTCTATTACTAGTGCTTCCCATGTAAATATAAAATTTTATTGTGGGGACCTTACTGTATTTCAGGGAGCGTTTCTTTTTTCTTTCATTCTCTGAAATCAGTGTGAGCATGCCGTCAATTTTAATTATACCAGTATTTCACCCTAAGTTTTATAGGAAGAGTTGGCAGCAATACCTATAGTTAAGGTTGCCTAACACTTTCCACTGTATAGATTCTGTACTTAAAAAGACAGAAGGATTGAAATTGTACATAAGGGTACAATAAAACAAGTCAAGATTAGCAAAGTTAATTTTATCTGTGTTACCTGAAAAACCGGAAGGGTTTATTAGGGACTCAGACTCTATATTTTTAAATGCAGTGTGACTGATATAATTTTAAATAATTATTGTTATGTAGTTCAAAAAGTACAATAAAGATGGCAAAGACATTACTTCACAGTATTACTAAAGAAACAAAAATAGAATTATCAGTATTCTAACCTGTAAAATATTTTTAAAATATATGTTTTCTGGAAATGTTAAAGTAGAAGAAGCATCATATACCTTCTTTCATGTTTCTTTTCCCAGACTGCTGTCTAAAGCTACTATTAATAACACTTTGTAGTACTACTGTGATTTAATACTGCTGAAGATGGTGAAGTGTATATAATTATTTCTTTGAAAAATAATGGAATTCTAAAACTCTAAAATACTATTTTCTGTAATGTATTCCATTATTTTAAGTAGTGTTTACATCTTTTGCTCAGAATACCATTTATGATCTTTGATTGCACCTATTTTTGTATAAGCAGGGGAAGACATGATTATTTTCCAGATACGTGTATTTAGTTCTTTAGTAACTAAAATTAGTATAGGGTCTGATCTAAGCTGAGTGTGTGGTAGACACACTGCCTTCAGTGTACTGCCTTCAGTACAAAAGGCCCTGCAATTGTTGCATAAAAAAAGTTGGAAGTCCAAATACAAAGTTCATTGTGGTCAGCAGAGTCTTTCTGTTTCCACTGACGTCCACATTTGGCTCTTACAGAGTTGAAAAATAGCTATTTGTGTAAATATTTTGGACAGTCTTGGTATATTTGCTAGTGAGGAGTTCCGTAGTCTGTAGCTACATCAAAAGGAACTGTTGGAGCCACTCACAAAAGGCATAGTAATAATGGCACTAATAAAAATCCCCAAAGAAACTGTGGACAAAGCTGCTCTTTGGGGAATGTTCTCCACTTGACACCATTCAGGCAGGAGCTGTTGGTTGAGTACACTCAGAGAGGATTTTCAGTCCATTACAGGACCCTTCTCTAGGAAAGAGAAGGGTCTTGAGGGAACTTGAGGGAGCTTGTACGCTGCAATATCTGAATTGCATGTGTCCAAGCAGGCATAAGCTATACCAAGAAAGTCAAGATACAGAGACTAGCTGATGCTCACAAGGCTTAGGGGATCTCCTGTTCACATGGCATTCATGGCATTTATGGGTCTTCATGTTCACACAGCTTAGGTATGGCCTCTCTCTATCTGGTCTGTAGTGGAGAGATTTAGCTGGAGCAACCCAGAGCACAGCCAGGACACCTGTATGGTGCTGGTTTTGGTCCCTGAGCTCAGTCCCACTCTCTCTTTTATATAGCACAAAAGTTGTACCCATACAGTATTGGTCAGGATCTGCAGCAAATCAGCTGTAACTTGATTTCTGAGGAAAGGGGACTGGTGAGGCTAACACATGTCTAATAAAGGTTTGTGCAGAATGGCAAGGGTATGTAAGACATGGCTAGGAATCGTCTGCCTAAAAATGTCTACATAGAGCTGTCTGCACCTGAATTAATTGCATTACACTCTTGTTATAGTCAACGGGGAGGAGTATGCATCTCTGTGTCATGATTCATCTCATCCTAAGAGAGATGTTTCAAGTGGCTTAGATGGATCTCAACCAAAGAAATACCCATTTCACTCTTCCTGGCTGTAAGGAGAACTGCGATCATTTTAGTTTAGCAGTAAATATCTACATTGTAAGCTACTTTTATTTACTGCTTACTGTTGCTGGAGAGATTCTTGAAGAGGAACTCTTGCAGGTCTGGATATCAAACTTGTTGGGCACATGCGCTATTGGGGTTGGCAACAGAGGAGATGATAGACACGGTTTGATTATGGGGTGCCACCCTGATGACAGGTGGAAGCACGGATGTGTTACTTCAAGGTGCAGCTGAGGGAAGAATGCCCTATTGCTGTTGCATGTGAGAAGTTGCGATACCCTACCTAAGTACCAACTTGTTACTAGGCTTATGAACATCTGTATTTGGGAACACTAGAATTTATGTCTCTTTTGAGTCTTGACTTGTATGAAAAATATGCATATCCTCTGTCAGTTCAGATATCACTCCTATCATCTGCTACAGAGAGAGCTCACAAAGGCAGATGGTCCAGTGTTGCAGAGGCTACTTGCCTACTTGGCTGTGGTAGTTGAAGGCACTTAGGAGCGCTAGGCTTACCATGCTAGGCTGCCCTAACCTCAGCTGGTTGGGGCTCTATGAGTAGGGAGAGGGCGACTGATGAAAGCAAGCTGTTTATTGTTCTCCACAGCAGCAAGGGAGACTGCCACTTTGACTCACAGGACCTGAGGTCAGCCTGGAGCCTCCCACTCCATAAGCCCTGAGAAGCTCCAGGAAGGTGTGGCAGCAGTGGAGGATTGAGGACC
The DNA here is from genome assembly GCA_013398915.1 of Dromas ardeola. Lineage (NCBI taxonomy): Eukaryota > Metazoa > Chordata > Aves > Charadriiformes > Dromadidae > Dromas > Dromas ardeola. The sequence goes on along the minus strand of VYZM01004630.1, from coordinate 366,023 downwards.
AGCAGAGCCTATGGACTACCTGCTGGAAACCAGGGACCATCCATGGTGTGAACTTACCCCAGATCTACCCATGACAGCTGTCTGTTACACCTGATAACATCCGGGCACCCAAAAGAGCCCACTTCTCTTACTAGACCTGGATGGATGAAGTGGAAGGCAAGTTTGAGGGATAAGTATTGCATTTTTTATATTGAATAAATTGTAGGTTAGCAGTTGCTGTTACAGAATAAGTAGGATCTAAATGACTTAATGCCTATGCAATCTCTGTCTGTTCTTTTCTCCTCTTTAGTCTACTCTGCTCCTTAATCTCTTTTTATATAATCTCTATTTTATTATAAGTCATATTGTGTGTATTCAGCAACTAGGTTTACTTGCTGGTCACCAGAAACTCAACTACCACTGATGGTTGCGGAGATACCAGACTCCCTGCATAGAGAGCAACAGGGGACTCTGCTACTCTGAAGGGTTAGGGTACCTCATCAAAAACTAGGTATTACAGTATCTGAGGAGGGTCACTAGAGGTTGATTGCCTTCTTTTGGTACCATGAAGCACAGTAAGCTGAAATGACTTACCTAAGATCTTAAAGCAAGGTGGTGACAGAGCTAGAAATAATCCCTGAAGGCAAAAGCTCTTTGTAACATATTTTCTGAAAATATTGCATTATTTGGATGGTTTCCAGTTGATTATTGCAAATTTTAAAAAAAATAATAAAATTTCTGCATTACTGAACTTTTGGGGTCCATGTTTTATTTTAAATCCCAGGATGTCTGTGTCTATCTCATGCTACTACTCATCTACTGTCTTACATCCACCTTACACATAATTTTTAAATTTTGCTAGCCGTAACTCCACTGATTCTAATTTGTTGTAACTTACATTCTGAAGAGACAGGACAGGCAATGGTCCAATAAAAGCAAGTAACAAGCAGATATAAGAAAGCAAAGGCTAAAGCATGGTAGAAACCTCTACCATTAACTTTATGCCTTATTTAGTGCACCATATTCTAGTTCCTTGGTATCTAAATGACACAGGTTAAAAGTCCCTTATATTCCCTAAGACTCTGAGACAATCTCTAAGATTTTAATCTACTTGAAGTCACCGGCAAAACTATTCTGGACTCCAGTCCAGAACTTGCCTTTTGTACTTCTACATCCACTTGATAGCCTAAAATTTAACCGGCCTTAATCATCATCATTTGTTTTCCCGCAGCCTTAGAAATAGCTTAGCCAGAACAAATAGTGAATATTCTGCAGAAGTGGGTTTAGATTCCATAAAGTTACTCTCTCCTTTCTGCAAAAACAGTGTCATCCTGTCATGATCTGAATCATGTTTTGACCCCAGACTAGCAAAACCCCAGATCATTACATTGTAGAATTACAAAAAATTACTAGGTTGCAATTGCCTTTAAGGATTATGGTAAACGTTTTAATTAGCTAGCATTTCCTATGGTAACTTACTTTTTTCAAATCTGTAAACGTGTTCATTAGCCAGCATACCACATATCTGGCTAATTTTCATGTCCACAGGTAATAAATATTATTGGCTATCATGTAGACAAGCCAAAGTTTCTAACGCTTCTCAAATGTTAGATAATCTTAAAAACTCAGAAGAAATGTTACTGGTGTCTGGATATTTAACAAAATAATTTTTAAGAAAGAGAAGATACTTGGGTAAGATAGATACATTCACATTTCCTGCATTGACCTTCTAAAGTAATTCAGGAACTAGCACAAGTAAGCACTGAATTGTTTCCAGGTATTTCAGATATCTTCGAAAACTCAAGGAGGATAGAGTCTAGCCCTTAGTTTTATTTCTTATATTAAATCTTGAAGTATGAAGATTATAATATTACTTACTTTTTGTTGCTATTTTTTTTAATTATTTCTTTATCTCAAGCTTTCTATCTAAATGGCATAAATAAAAAGTTGCTCCCCCTAGATGTGCTGTAAGTAATTCCAGGACATCCATAAATAGAAGTGATGCAGCTTGGTTCAGGTGATTGAGTTCTGGGCCAAAGGACAAGAATGCCATTATTTGTACTTTAAATTTCTACTGATTTCTCTGAGTCCTTTAATGTGTCATTGAAGTCATCTGCCCTGCCTTCTCCTATGAATCCTGGAGTTACAATATTGATACTGTACAATACACAAGCTTATTGTGATATAGGTAATAATATTATGTGTTAGGCTTATGAATATAAAATCAGGGTTTACTGTCAACCACATCTTTCATTCTAGCAAATCAGAAAAATGGTAAGATGTTTACTCACAAAGGGTATCTTGCCTGGTTTCTCCATACTTGATATTACCTTGGCAGTTACGAAAGTAGAAATTGCTGCTGTTGTTTCACACAAAAACAGAGACTCTGCAAGAGAAAATTTCATGTAATTTGGAACACTTTGTAGTCTTCAGAATCAGGCACATTTTCCCCGCCACCCAAATTATTTTAAATTGTAAGTAGTTTTGCAAAGCGGTTAGCATTATTTTCTCAGCTCACCCAAATTTTTTTCACAAGATATATTAGCTATGATGAATCACAACATCTTTTATTAAAATAGTTATAAGAGCATTAAAGCTGTCAGGTATAATTTGTAGCTTTTTCTCCCTTATATTCAGCGCACTTTCTGAAAAGAAGCTAATTTAATAACTAGGGAATCTAAGTTGCAATCAAATTTATTATATTTACCAGACTTGAATTTCAAATGAGATACCATTAAAATGTACTTGAAGAGGAAAGAGCAGAACTGCCAGTGGGCATTGAATGAGCAGCCTGAAAAATGTCCAATAATGTTGTGATCAAGAGTGTTAGGAAGATGAGAGAAAGAAGAGGAATTCTGTTTGTCTTTCTCTGTATCTTTTACACGTTGTGCAAGCTGAAATGAAAGCTACAACCTCAGCCCAAAGCTTCCGTGTCCTCTTTTTAGATTTTTCTGAGACTTAAAGTATGCCTTTATAACCTCTACTGCAATTCTGCCTACAAATCTCTAAATTACTGCTAGAGAAGTAAATGCTGTTGTTTATGTGCATATATGAACTTGCCACTGTATATGTCATCCCATGAGTTGTGCATCCACAGAATTTCTGCTGAATTCTAGGTGAGGTTTGTGCTTGGAAGGCTTCTGGATCAAGGTTTTCATGTCAGAAAGAGCTCAATAAAAAGCCTGTTCAAAAACAAACAAAAAACCCCAACAAAAAGCAGTTGTCTTTTCCTGTTGCTGACATTAGTCTCCTCTGAGTCACAGTCTCCCAAGCCCCTTAACCAAGTCTGTGACATAGATCATGTTTTATTTACAGATATATGTTAATGTGGCCTGTTACTTTGCGATCACATTAGTTGCATTTATACTGTGGAGATTTTTAATTCCAAAAGGTGCTGCCAGCTTTTGTGTACACAATTTAAGCTTACGCAGAGTTTTTGTTTTTCCCATGGACTTCTGCTGACTTTCATATCTTTAAAATCTGAAGTTGTGGTTCTCTTTGATTTATTGTCTGTTAAAGAATGTTGGTTGTACTGAAACTAGCAAAGGGGTTAAAGAAGAATAAAAACCAGTATTCCAGAGAACAAGGATACCATAAAATACTTCTTTCCTGAAGGTACGTTGCCACCTAGCAAACACTGAGAATAATGGTCACGCAAACAGAAAAAAGAAAATCCAAAAGGGTTAGGAAATTTTGCTTGACTTTGAAAAGCTTAATTGAAGAAAGAGCTTGAGGTTTGGACATTCCTACTGAGCTCTTTGCACAGGGGGGATTGTCTCTGTATGGATGTGGCATGTCATCGGCAGGACAGAATAAATCAACTGCTCACCTGGCTCTGCTGTAGCTCTAACCCTCCAGAGCTGAGAATGTTCACATCAGGAAGGGGAGGAGGAGGATGACTCCTGGCATGTCAGGAGATGCGTATGCTACAGTGCAGTGCCCTTGGTGCTGAAGGTAGCTTTGACGAAGAGGTTATGGCACAGGGGCCGTAGCTGGTACGAAGGTACAGGGTATCGCCCTAGAATGCCATATTCTTTTAGTCTCTGTTTCACACACATAGTTCTTTGAGGAATCTCATAGTTCGAGGATGACAAATTTGATAAGAAAAATGGAAAAGGATCAGATTGTTACGCAAGAAGAACTAAATGATCTTTTAGTAGAAGGGTGGGAACAAGATGAAATGTCCTAATACCCAGTGCAAGGTCACCAGATATTATTATTAAGGGCAAAATACTAGAATTTCTGCTCTAAACGCTCAGTGATTAAGGGCTTGAGGACACCATACGTGAATAAGTATTTCTTGCTCCAGTCATCAAATAGCCACACCAAAGCATGACTAAGATGAAAGGCAAGGCTGTGGTGGAATGTGGAGCTGATGAGATAGCTCCATACTAGGAGTAGAACTGGAGATGAAAACAAAGATGACTGAATTGAGTTGACTGCACCTTCCTGAAAAGGTAAAGCAGCAGAGAAGGGTAAGAACCTTTCAATAATCAAAAGAAATCAGAGGGAAGAAACAAAACCCAGAAGACAAGATGTGAAAGCAGCTCACATGACATTGCAATCTTATAGATTATGCTGTCAGCAAAAAGAGATTGGATGAATTTCTGCAGACTCAACAGTAATTGCCATGCGGCAGCAGTTAGTACTATTGAAATGCTGGAACTGATGGGAACCAGCTAGGCTGTAGTGACTGGGAACAGATGTCCTCAGAAGAGCATGAGACAGCATTCTGCAATGTGAGAGAAATCCTTGCCTATCAGCCTAAACTGATGGTTTGTTTTGTGGACTGGGATGTGTATCTCTCATTAGATAGGAATTTTAGCTTTTCCCTTCTTTTGTGTCAATAGATACCCAGTCTGGTCCTCAGTGAAGCTGGACAGTCTTTTTTGTAAATGCAGCCTAGTGGCCATTAATTCTCAGCAGTTATATATGTTCTAAATATCAGCATTAGGACTAGCAGAGGACTATGCATTTGTGAATATATTCGAGGAGGAGTGCAACATCAGGAACAGTTCCTCTCCAGCTCAGCGTTGATTCATGTTTTGTCATGATATAGGCATAACTGACCTCGACTTGAGCTGTTTATCTTCCCCCTTGGAGTAAGACTGGAAATTGGTTAAGCTCATGGAGTTCTATACCATTGAGCACTTGTAAGTGGAGCCACTTGTGTAAAGCTTCACTCCAGGAGGTTTGAGGTTGCTGCCTAATATTTGCCCAGTGGACAGATGCAGGATTTGAATTTGCAGCCTGTCAAGGGTGGCTGAAGTCCTGAGGGTCAAAAGCACCCACATTCAGCCCGTCAGAAGAGTCCATGAACATGCAACAGCTCCGAGCTCTATGCCTATGCTGCCCATCTAAAGCGAGGGGGGAGGAGGCAGACTGCTCTGTTTTTAACAGGGAAAGGAGTAAATACTGTGATCTCTGTGTTAAATGCTGTTCAAAAGATGAAAAAAAAACGTCATTTTACAACCTTCATCCCAGAAGTAGCTTATCTAAGGACTACTCTTGAAAGGAATTGCTAGTAAGATCAGGCTGGAAGGCCAGTTACAGGCAGAATTTAGTATAAAACTAATGTTCTTTGTCTCATGTGTGTATATTGCATACAGGCTTGCTGCTGTCTTGTTGCCTGCACCAGCTTTTCTTCTCAATTTGCTGAAGAAGAGTCATGTGAATAAAAAGGTACCATGAATAAAAAAGTACCATGCTTATCAGCCTTCTTGGCAGCTCACGTCTGTTCTCCATAACCTGGCAGGACTACCCCAGTGACTACCCAAATACTCTAAAGCAAAGATCATAGCTGTATATCCTCTGAAATAGGAAACCTTTAGTGATTTCTTTATATCCCATGAAATAGGAAACCTTTAGTGCTTTAGACTTGGTTGACATAATTTTCAGAAGTGCTAAGGAGGTATGAAGTGATGTAAAGCAAGTATTTTATATTTTCACATGTGAAAAAAATGCCACAGATTAACGGAAGTGTAATCTCACTACAGAAAGATCAGGCCAGTAATTTAAAATAGCGTGAACTTAAAATCAGGCACTGAATTCCTTATCCTTTCTTAGGACACAAGTAAGTAAATAGCTAAAGATACTGAAGAGATCTTAGTGGACCTAATTTTCTATATGTACTTTCTGAAGTTCACTTACCGAGCACTCGTATGAGGCATCTTCAGAATTTTTGAACATAATTGCCCCAAAACAGACACCAAAGAGCTGTTCTGAGAATCTTAGCCTTTCAGTATTAATTTCAGCTGTGTTTTTTGAATATTTGCCCTTGGCCTTATAAAACGCATACTTTCAAATAATTTCAGTAATGGAAGTTATTTGATTCTCTGTTCCTGAGGAGAGATTCCACTTGTAAAACATCCTTATAAATGACCGACTCTCTTCAATGATATTACCAGTATGCTGTTTATTTTTCAAGTGTTGCATTTGTGTGTCTTGGAGATTTATTTTTACCTTTCAGAAATGCTAAAATATAAGCTCAATTCTGACCGTTAATAGACAACTCTAATGCCCCAGCTTTTGAATAGCTTTGAAAGGCAGTAAATTTAAAACATTTGATGGACTCTGCACTATATAGACTTTGCTTACACCCAAGGGAAATTGCAAATATAATAATAGCTACAAGATTTGCTCTTGTTGTTTGAATACTGTACAAAGATGTTTAAAATGACTAGACAAAAAATTATGAAAGCAGCATATGACTGAAATTATAAATAAAATATGGGGACTACTGGACCAAAATCTGCATGCGGGAGAAACTTAGTGACAGCCAAATCTACAGGGAGGATTATCCAAGAACATTTACTAAGGACTCAGTCCTCACACTTTTACAGTTGAGAGTCAAGTATTTTGAGCAGCTGGACTGCAAACAGTCTTTCCAGAAATGCGCTAAGTGACTCTGTAAGTGTTTAAGCAGTTCTTAGATCTTTTGCTCATTTCCCTGTGCTTGGTGTACCCAGGCTTTGCTTTCATCTGTCCTTCTATGGTGACTTCAACAGTTTTCCATTATTATAGAAGCTATGGCCAAAAATGGCCCTTAAATTCTGAGGGTTTGCAGTGAAGAATTGTAAGAAGGTTTTTTGCCTGAGGAAATAAAATACCCAAGTGTGCTTATCTTCTGTTCATATCAGTTGTCAGAGCTCCAGCAATGGAGTGGTGCTGTGACAGTTTACCAAGCTGAGAATCTGCTCCAGTTTTTTTGGAGGACTGGGGTTTGCACTGTCATCACCATTACCCCACTGGAACACACAACCAGAAAACACGTACTTTAAAGCAGGGAGCAAGCTTACACGCTCTGTATCAGAGCTCTCCTTAGCAGCCCTCAGCAGGGCAGCAGAACCAGGTTCCCAAATACAGAGCTGGAATGATCACACAATTACAAGAATACAAGGTATGAATTCCAGAAAGTTCAAGCAAATTCCTTCTGCTTATTCATATAAAGATTTATACAAATAGCATAACATGAGGCTTGGCAAGATAATTTTCCTTCAGTTTTGCCATGTGTTTCTTCACAAGTCTGTCCCCCATTAAAAAAAGCAGGATACCTAATACTAGAGGTCTGCCTGATGTCTCAACATTTGCATGCTGGCTGCAGTGCTGCTGCAGTAAGGGCAAGGTAGTCAGAGCCAATTTGTCCGTATCTGCAGTAGTAGTGAGTTATCAGTGCTCGGTTGTGCTGTAAAGCCAGTTCCTGAGAATCCCTGATGGTAATTGTAATTCTCCTCCTCAAATCGAGACCAATGTTTAAAGCGGAGGAAGCACAGGAACCTCATGAATGGTTTCTTCCCCAGTTGCCTGTCAGTGATTTCACTGCAATGCCTAGAAAATGCAAAGCAGTTCAGACGGCATCTATTTCTGGTGTGAAATCCTAGTTGTGGATTCCTGGTGCTGATGTGTTTTTCAGACCCCTGGTGAATTTCTAAGCTCTCTTGGAATAACAGCTGCTGTGAAGGGACTGGAATCCCCACGGTGGATTTCAGGTTCACAGACCTTGATGAAATGTCTATAAACAACAGGGTGGGAAAGCTGTTTTATATCAAGAGCAGCTATGAAGACAGAGAAGCAAACTCTTGTCAGTAAAGAGCTTTTCATCTCCTTGTCCCGTTTCTCTGAGAAATGAAGGGTAGGATGTGGAAACTCAGTATGAATTCTGAGGGGTGGGGGGCAGAGGAAGAGAGACTCTTTTCTGTTCCGCTCCTCCGTAGGGAGGTATTCCAGGTAGGGATAAAGATAAAGCCTGGCACTCAGAAATGTGTTGGTGACCCTCATAAAAGCAGTGCCTTGAGAGCCAGAGAAAGGGAGGGAGGGAGGGAGGGAGGGAGGGTCACACTGAGGGCTGTGTAGTAGCTCAGAACCACTGTTGTGGGTTTCTTTTTCCTTTTCTTGAAAGCCTATTTTTCACATGTTTTAAACCTAGGAGAGACCACTGTTAATGTTGGTTAACTCCCTGCGTAACATCAAACATTGGTTGCAGCTGTGCATGGGAAAGATCTAGAGGAGAAAAACTCCTTATCTGAAACACCTTAGTAGTTGCTAGGTCACAGACATTCCCAATTCTTCACCAGCATATGGGATAATATAAAAAATACTTCTGGTGGCTCACAACAGCATGTGAAAAGGTTACACTGATGGCAATTCGTACAGTGCAGTCCCTTCTCCCCCCCTTCGCCTAATCAATGTAGTAGTTCACTAATAGTTGGCAGCGTTGGGACTGTAGTCCAGCCACTGATGAAGGAGCACTGAAATGCCTTAAGATGGTGAACACCAAACGTAGAAAGTCTAACCAATGTCATTTAATGGCATGTAATGTTGCTGTTGTCTGCAGATCAGCACCCCACCAGTCTTGACTGCCACTGAATTTTCTACTAGGGTCAAACATAAACATTTTTAGTTGCACAGAGCATTAGCACAGTTAGCCAAGCAATCAAGACTTGCGATAAGCTCCTGATACAGTCTCCATGGTAAAAACTATATTCACCAGAGCTGTATAATGGCCAACACCTGGATACTTGTCTGGTGTACTGCTTGCTTTATCTGTGATGATGGTCACGTTGTAGATATTGTCAGGGAATTTAGCAGTGATTGGTTCCACAAAACATTTGACATACTGTACACAAAACTTTGGTTCCTTGACCAGTTCCTGGAGAACTGACCTGTCAATAAGCAAATAAAAGCATGTCCTTGGGATTCTTCTAGCTGAAATGATTTTGGTTGTCTGCCTTTTGAGCTGCCCATAACACGTCGCATGAGCCCTGTCAAGGAGCCTATTTCTATCATCCCTTAGTTTAGCTTGATTACCTATGTTTCCAGTGATGTTTATAATGTTTATTGTCTCCTCAAGGGAAAGTAAGACCCTTTCACCCCCTGGGTGCCCGATGAGAGGCTCCATAAACTGCGACTCTTCAGTTTGGAGAGGAGAAGGCTGACAGCAAAGAGTAAGGTTACGAAATCATGAAGGGAATGGATAAGGTGAATGCGCAACTATTAGTCACCCGTTACTCAACGGTTACAGCACAAGGATTAGGAGGTATTCAATTAAATTAATAGGAGATTGGTTTGAAACTGACAGAAACTAAAGGCAGTATGCAAGGAAGCACCCTCTGACATCCCTAATCCAGTGATTGCGGTTGCTGGGGGAGAACAAGGGGAACAGACTGCACACAGTGGCCAGGAACACATGTACTCCCTAAATGGTATTTCCCACTGCCACTGCCTTACAGAAAGAAGGTAGTGGTGTAGCTGTACCCAGGTCTGTTATAACCATGTTTTTATGTTCTTATGTTATCTGGAGAATCAAACAGATCAGACACTGTCTAAAACCAAAAAGATGGTGTGCATTTTCCATGACCTTCCACCCTCTCCAAAATGTAAAGCATTCATTGTCATACTTTTGCCCAGTTCCTTTGTAAACTTCTGCAGATTGGGCAAACAAAAATAGCTTAAACAGAAGACAGCAGTCCTCCACAGGGAAAGGTTCAGTAATCTTACAGTCTCTCGGCTCCCCACAGCTACTCTCTTCTCTGGAGCAGCTCCGTTCGTCCCTGTACAAGAGGGGAGTGTCTCCGGTCTTGCTGTAAAAGCAGGAAGTTCAGGAGAAACAAGATGAGATTCTAGTCAGAGATGCTTTTGTCTTGGCCAGTCAAAAGGAAAACATTAGCACATACCCAGAGTAATTACTTGAAGAAAATGGTTATATTATTTTCTGTCCCTTCACATCACTGAATCGGAGTGCAGTTACATACTGTTGAGTTACTGGTGAAATAGCAGCAGAATGATTAAGGAAATCAACAGACAAAACCATGCAAAATATGTTAGTTATCAACAAAGTAATTGGATAGCGTTTAAGCGAATGAAACAGACAGGCATGCAAAATATTACAAAGGATTATAGTAACTGTAGCAGAGAGTGGAGGTTTCCAAGTGACTACATTCCAACTGACCCAACTACATTCACTACTGGCAAACAGAGGAGTTTCTCATCACTACCCTACTTCAAGAAACCACAATGAGAGGGGATGGTCACCCCAGAGGTATCAGGGTTTCCCGAAGAATGGGAAATTATAAATGAGAGTGACAGGAGGAAAGCTTTAGAGAGGAAGAAAACAAACTCAAATTCTGAATTCTGTTAGATGGCTAAAACAAGACATATTTCATAAAACGGATAACTTTTAAGCCTGTTGTGGTTCAGTGGTTACAACAGCAGTCAGAGCAGAAATGCAATATATAATACTGAAAATAATTTTTAAAATGAGGAGAAAGCAAAAGTATAAAATTGATTGACAAAATGGGGAAAAGTGGTAAAGTCAAGCTGAAGACTACAGGAAGAAAGTCAGTCACTGGCAGGTTTAAAAAGAAATGCAAATTTTCTAAAACATTTGTAAAGCAAGAATTCCTAGTGATGATTCCATCTTTTGTTAGATGGAGAGTACATTTAAAATAATATAGGAAAGGACAAAGTTTTTACTGATTTGGATCTGGGAAGGAAGAAGACAATGGAGATGGTGATACTGAAATATTTTCTAGTTCATTAGCAAAAAAGAATTTTTAGTAAACACAGGCAAGACAACTTAAAGCACTGGTCTTCCTATGGTTTGCCAGAACAGCTCACACGAGCATGGATGCCCTCCCTTCCCCAAGCACAGCCTCCAGCTCCACTCCCATCCCCACTCAGCCGTGGGCTCACTGCAGAGCTGCCTCCAGGTCCCTGCGTGGCAGGGCCATGCCTGGGGCACCCTTGTCCTCAGTGACTGCTCCCTTCCTCAGCAGCAGCCGTGGGCACCCGATGTGCGCCCAGCAACTGGGGGTGCATAGCCCCATGGGTTCCCCCAGGGCCCGTCAGTTGCTCGGCCGGCTCTGGTCCTAGCAATGGGGCATGGTCAGCAACCACGACCAGCTGAGAGGATCACAACCATCAAAGACCAACGGTGCCTCCGACTGCCCCATCATGGACTCTCTCATCAGCTCTTCATGCTACTTGTTGGGGCCGCGGCACTGGGTCCCTCTCCCCGTTGCTGGCTGAGTGGTGGTGGCGGCATCTTGGACCATGGTGTGTTCCTCTCGCTGTGCTCCCCAGCCAGCCCGTCCACCGCCCGCCGCACAACCGCCCATCCCCCCGGCTCCCTGCTCCCGTCCGCCCGCTCGCCGGAGGGGGGTGGCTGGGCCGTCCGCGCTCCGGGACCCGGAGCTCTCGGGCGAGCGTCGCAGGGGGAGCGCTGGCCCGAGGCGGCGGCGGAGGCCGCGGGGGGCACGGCGGGGCCGCCCCGCTGGCTTTGCCCGCTAGAGGG